>APFE031029965.1:1947-41466 GCA_000404065.3 Pinus taeda
CAAGATATCGACTGCCCTAGTTTGAAGCCAGAAACTGCTGAAACTGAAGCTGCAACTGCAAAAGTAAAGATTGACCTGTGTGGCCTAGAAGATCTCCTCATCTGAACTGCGCTGTAGGTTCATCTGAACCTCCTCTGAAAGCCGCAACTTCTGGTGGTGGAATGAAGTCAATCCAATGAACAATTTGCAAGATATCAACTGCCCTAGTTTGAAGCTGGAAACTGCTGAAACTGAAGCTGCAACTGTAGAAGTAAAGATTGACCTGTGTGGCCTAGAAGATCTCCTCATCTGAACTGTGCTGTAGGTTCATCGAAACCTCCTCTGGAAGCCAAAACTTTAGGTGGTGGAATGAAGTCAATCTGACGGTCGGTTTGTGAGATATCGTCTGCCCTAGTTTGATAATGAAGCCGCTAATGCTGATGTCGCTGATCTAGGGTTTGCTACTGCTGATATGAATCAGATTCATTGTACTATTTCTCTCTGCTGAATTATTGAAGATAAAAGAAGATTTGATCAAAGGGTTTCCCCACACATTGTGGGGTTTGTCCCTGGCTAGCCGTTACATCTCGTGTTGCTTGTCTTGGCTTGTTTTCTGTCGATCGTTTAATGTTCTATCTGCACTTTACTTTATGTACATGTGATTGCTAATCGGTGGAATATAATAAGAAAAAAATTAAACTGTTATAAGCATAGAACATACCATAACTTAACATGGATGAAGAGGATTGACCTAATCCTTGAGAAGAACAAGGTGCTAGATTTGGTAAAAGGAAATGTAAAGAAGCCTATCGAAGAAGTCAGTGATGTCGACAAAGCAAAATTCACGGACCTAGAGTTGGTGGCTATGACTCTAATGGTAGAAGGGATAAAAGACAATCTTGTCCCATTCATTGTTAACGTCGATCATGCTCAGGAGATGTATGAAGCCTTATCGAAGCTGTTCACTATTAAGAACATTGGCCAAGTAGCAAGTTTGAAGAATGAGCTGAGGAATACGAAGATGACTAAAGAAGATACTGTTGCAAACTTCTTTGTGAAGATAGCTAGACTCAGGGATGATATTTTAGCCATCGATGAGATTATTCTGGACAAAGAATTGTTGATCACTGCTATATTAGGATTGCCACCCTCTTGGGGTGAATTTGCTTTAGGTCTCAATAGTTGGAAGGTAACTCCCACCTTTGAAGAATTATGGACTGCATGTAGTCAAGAAGATTTAAGGATCTCAATGGTTGCCAATCCCGAAGAAGTATCAAATGCTTATGTTGCTCATCATAAAGGAAAGAGATCGAAGGGACGAAGGAAGAAAGTTGACATGTCTAAGGTAAAGTTCTATCAATGTCATAAGAAAGGTAACTACAAGAGTGTCTGCCTCGAGAATCCAAAAAATAAAAAGAGAGGAAGAGGTCAAGCCAAATTAACTGAAGAAGGAGACTCAAAGAAAGTCAAGCCTGAAGAATCTAACATTAGGGACTTACACTATTAAGTCATTTGGTTTACATAACTTGTTTATATTTTTAGAATTTATAGGTTTTTAACATATCTTTGGACAAGACATTCTTGTATTGCTTTAAGTTTGTAGGTTTCCCTCAAGATTTGGAGGGAGCTCCCAACAACTCCCAAAGATAAGTATCTCATGTCTTTTCAATTGTGGGTTTATGTACTCATTTAGTTTTGATTATATTAAATACTAATCTTCTTTTCTCCCTCTATTGTCTTGGTTAGGAAGAACATCTGCAAGAAGGAGGATCTCTCAAGACAAGGTTAGTCAAGAAACAAAGGTATGTTTTGAATACATTGATTGAATTATTCATTTGATGATCTATTACTAACTCTGTCATGACTAGGTGTATTGGATCCTAGTGATTCTTGTTTGGTTGATTTATCTCTTGATAAATCTGCCCACCCCATTCAGATTCTTGATTGACTATGTAGAACCCCAGAGAGGTTCTGGAAAACCCTAATCGAAGGGTATGCTTATGTGAATGTCTAAAATCTTAAGCTGCTTAGGGATATTGTGAAATGCTAGTTGAAGTTTTATTGATGAAGTCATGTTTGGGATTTTGGTATGATTAGGAAATCCTAACTTGTTAGGATTGAATGATGAGGTCTAAAATCCCGAACCTTTGAAGTTTTGGTAATGTTGGGTTTGCAATGTCTCTACATTAGAACCCTAGCTTATTAGGTTTCGGTGGAATATGTGATTCTACATTGGAACCCTAGCTCATTGGGGTTTGGTAGACTGTATGAGCAAGACCCTTACATTGTCTTAGAATTGATTTACTTGGTATGTGTGTGTTGACTGATCAAACCCTATTATAATCAAATTGATTGTGTGTCTAACTCTTATTTGATATTGTTGTGAAGTTGGTTTTGACTAACACATGATACGAAATGTATTTTTCATGATGATGAAATCTAAGCATATATATTGATATTTCCTTTTGATTGAAGTCCTAAGTTGGTCTAGGTCAAATGTATTTATGGACATATGATATGCTTATGTATGATTATGAATTCCTAGATATGTGTGTTGACCTAGTCGCTGATGGTCATGAGTTTTAGGATTTTTTGGAAGTCCTTGTCTGAGATTCTAGGATGATGGTATCTGAAAATCTAGGATTTAGATCCTAGTAGTGACTTTGTCTAGTGTGAAATATAACAATGTGAGATTTATGTATGTAATGATTGTTGAGTTCGTGAAAATGGAATCCTAAGGTTTTGGAATTAAACCTTAGTCAAAGTAAAATCTCTGGAATATGATGATTTGAGATTTGTATAAAGCACTATTTTAAAAACCGACCGTTTCAACTCCGAGTTGGTCCGAGTCATAGCCCAATCAGGTCGACTCGGCCTTTGAATCGGACCAGCCGGCCAAGTTGTTACCGAGCCAGCTGAGTTGGCTAACCACTCAGCCAGCTTGGTAACAACCCGGCTGGCTCGGCCAGCTCGGTAACAGCGATCGGTCAAGTCACTTCAGTTGCATTTTTTTTTGGAAATTTCCTTTTTTGGGGACTCCCGAGGCTTCCTTGTCTGACTCATGGGTTTCCCTGTCTGACTTTGATCCCTAGTATTGATATGCTATTCATGGTAATGTTAAATTCTTAAAGTAAAAGTGGCATTCTCCTTAATCTTCATTTCTTCTTTTACTGAAATATTTAACATTACCATGAAATGACTCAGGTTGTTTGAGAGGTTGTCCGGCCTCATTGGATTTCATATGGAGAAAGTACAATTTTAGATTTCATTCAAAATCCAGTAGACTTATCAGTTTTTCAAGATTTCAGGATTGGGGGATTGCAATGGTTCCATTGAATGTTGTCATGTATTAGGGTATGGAATGGAACTTGTATTTAATCAAGAGCACCAATCCCTCTATGTACCTTGATGTTAGTGACATTGGTTGTCGAACTCCTTCGGGATTCGCTCCCAAACCGGGAGCTTCTGAAAATGTCGCTCCCTCTCCCGTTTTCGCTCCCGCTCCCCACTTTCGCTCCCGCTCCCAAGTAACACTGAGCCAGATGATGTTGGCAACTCTAGCAGTAGCCAGTGGTACTGGTCACAGACTTTTGTTGTAAGGCCATTTCTAGCCTCCTTGGTTATGTGTTTTTGTTTTGATCTCCATATCATCATCATGTATGTATTGGACAATGCATTGGGTGCCATTTTGATATAATGGATATATTCATGGAGACTACTTTGATCATATGTTGTCTTCTATCTATATTCTAATGCTGTGTGTTTGGAAATATGAATGAAAATCTTTAAAATTATGTGTTTTTATAAAAAATAAATATTTAATGTATTTTTTACAACGATTGAGTCATTGAAATCAAGCCGGCCGAGTCGATACCAAGTTGGAGTCGGAGTCGGAGTCGGAGTCAGAGTTGGAGTCGGAGTTTTAAAACATTGGTATAAAGATTGGTGAATTTGTGAACTCTAGGGTTTTGGAGTTAAACCTTAGTTGAAGTAGAAATCTTTGATGAATGTTAACTATACAATAATTTGAGATTTGTGAAGAGATCGTTGAAAGTTTGACGATTGCTCGGAAATATAGGGTTTGCGAACTAACCCTAGTGGTAGCTGGTCATGATAGTGATTGATCGATGGTTGATTGAAAAATCTAGGGGTTTGGTACTAACCCTAGTGAAAGCTGATCAGTTTAAGTTGTGATTAACTTTGATGGATTTGTTTGTACGAAATCTAGGATTTGTATGAATCCCTAGTGAGAAGTCTAACATATATGTTTTGAAAGGTTGTTGGATACTTTGAAGATCTATATTTGTGTGAATGGTTTCTAGGGTTTTCTATAGGTTGTAGTAAGGTAAGTCATGCCTTTGGAAAACATATTGAAACCCTAGATGGAATGAAATAGCTTAAGGTGCATAACAAAGTCCCTAGCAAGATGTTGAAGAGTATATGTCTCTTGTTTAAAAGTTTGGGTATCTGATATGAACAAAGTTGAAATGCTTCCATGATTTTGACATCGCTAACATCATGCTTCTATAGATTTGGTTGTACTTTCTATTTAAGTTGTGTAGGTACACAATCTTCAACTTGGTGAAGATGCTTTATGTGACAAGCAAGCTGGCAAGTACACAATCTTTAACTTGGTGAAGATGTGATGAGCATGGTGGGGATGCTGATAACTCTAATAAAAATGGTTGGAAGCCACGAAATATTTTCTGATATCGAAAAGAAGAAGCTAATCTCCCAAAGGAAGCATGAATAGAAGTGATCTCCCTAAGATTAAGAGGGAGTCCAGATAAAGAGGTGCTTCCTAGTTGAGAGGGAGGGCATAGCTTGGTATCAATTGAAGAATGAATTTCAAAGGATATGTTGTTGCATGTAAAGTAGGAAATATGATTGAGGAATCTTCTATCAAAGATTCGATTGATGGTCCTATTTTGGAAAGTTCAGAAGCAACATCTGTTAACTGGAAGACCTTGTAGGTTTGTATTTGATTATGTACATGCAAAAGTATATCATTGAGTGGGGTTGTGTTTGTTCAGGTGAATCTCTCGAAGGATTTGATAGAATGCTGGTTACCAATCAGTTTGATTGGGAGAGATTCGTTATTCTTGATCTGATAGAATGTTGGATGATTTTGCATAGTGTTCATCCAGATATGATCTAACTTTATGTTAGACGTTCTCTCTTGTTGAAATGGATGACCAAGATCCAAGAAGGCCCTATTGCACCTATTTTGTCACAAGTCCAAGGAAACATTGTACAAAATTTTTCAAAGATCAGGATCATCAACCAACCAATTGTTATGTCATTGTAAACCTAATTTCTACAAGTTGTAATGTAAATGTTGCCAGTATGACTATTTAATTATGTAATAACATCTAGGTAAGCCTTTTATTTTGGCGACGAATTTCAGCCTAGGAGGTTTTTTAACCTCACTGCAGTATGTGTGTGTCTAAACACGGATAATCGACAGAGTTTTTCCTCCAACTTAAACCCCAAAGCTTGGGTGGAATTTATTGATAAGGTCTTAGGTGAGTCCTAGTGTTATATCGAGTCTTTGTAAAAGTGGTTTGGGAATAATTTAAGCTATTTGGCTAAATTATTTCATTATAGATCACTTGGTCTACTAGATCATATCGTGTCGCAGAATTGGGTAATTGTTTTGAGGGTCTATATGTAAAAGTATATTCCCCCTTTGAGGGTTAAATTTGTAATATATGATGTAAAAAATATTTAGTGCATGGTCCCTCATAGCTAGATACCATGGCTAAAATATTTGAGGGTGGAAAAATAATTAATCTCCTCTTGTGTCAATTAATTAATTTTTCTGGTTAAAATAAAACAAAATCCTAAGCCAGACAATTAATTAATTTAGAGTCAAAAATAATTTTAGAGATTAATTTTCTTCGTGGAAAATGACCAAAAAATTTGTGGGTCAAAAAGAAGTTAATTTTTGGAGATTCCCCACTGAGGCAAAAATGGATTTTTTAAGAAAAATTAAGCCCTTGCACCTTGGTGGTTAAGTCAAAGTCAAAATTGTTGTGGAAATTAATCCAAAAAATTGATTTCTGGATTAATAAAAAATGGGTTTTATAAAAAATTCGAAATTTTCCTCAAAATATATATTTTCGACAACAGATTAAAATATTATCAAATTCTTATCAACATCCGAGATTACTTTGATGGGGATTGAGCGAACTAGCTGTTATTTTCCACTTGGAGGATTTCTCTATAAATAGAGCCATTTTGCTTCTCAAATCACAATGATTCTGGATGATGTAAATTTGTTACGTTGCTATTGAGCCATTGCTCTATTGGGAATGTTTGATGTCATGATAAGAAGACTTTGGTGTTCAATTCATGGTGTTCTTTGTCCATTGATCTGTGGTACGTGCTAGTTATGTGCTTTCCTATATTGTGCTAAATTTTTTTGTTATTTCTTTTGTTGGTTATAAGAGGATTCTATTGGTAAAATCTAGTTTTATCTTTAGGTAATCTGATTCACCATATGATTTAACAAGTTTGCTTGAGAAAATATATAGAGATTTGCAGGTACACCAACCCTTGGGCTCCAGGTTCATAGACATTGGGAAAGAGCCGAACTTGTTTGGGATCCGAGAATTTTTATATGATTTTCTTGCTTTGCTAAAGAGTGTGATGAACCTTCTAACTTTCGGAAATACATTGATCCATTTTCACCATTCAAAAAATTATTTTCTCAATTTTTTATTTATTTTACAAGCATTGTATATTTGTAAATATTTTGTTAATATAATTTTGTAAAATATTGTTCTAACCCTTGTTTTGCAACAATTAGGGTTTGGGGTTGATTTTGAATTTTGTATATATTGGGGTTTTGGGGAAATTTTATTTTCATTTGTGCAGGTAAGCTTTAAGGTGGTCAAGAGAATTTTTGTTGAAGGTTTTGAGCTAGATCTAGGCCCTTGAGGGTAAGATCTAGACTCAAATTTGATTTTGCAGGCTAAGCATTGAACATTTCCGCAAGAAATTTGTAGAGAAAATTTTATCGCAGCTTATTAATTTTTTTTCCCCATCCAACCCTAGCCTTCTCTTCCTTAGCCCTAGCTGTCCCCTTCTAGGCTCTCTTAGAGCCCCTGACTTCTCTTTTAAGGAGCCGTCTGGCCCTCTAAAGGCCTTGGCCTACTAGCGACAACCCTCAGGGCTTGGCCGCAACCCCAAAGGAGCTTCTTCTCTTAGCCGCAGGCCTAGAAAGGCTTGTGACTGCCTTTCTCAGGGCTTTTAGCCCTGGCCACAGGCCTTAAAGGCCTCCCTTTAGCCTCCTCCTCCTTCCATGAGCCCTCATTTTCCCTCCACTGCCTCTTTTCCCCTTGTCATAGGCCCTAGGACCTCATTTCCTTAGGTTGCAACTGTACTTGGGTTTTGTCGTCAAGCCCTTGGGCTTCATCCATCCTTGTCGTGGGCCCATCTAGGCCTTGAGCCCTAGCCATAGGACTAATCGGCCTTGCTGCCCACTCTCTAGCCTTCTAGGCCTAGCGTTGCCCTATTTTGAGACCTCTTTGCTTCTCTCAGTCATTGCACTGGGTTATTGTTCGATTTTTGCCTCTAACATATTGTGGTTGCAACATCAACTTTCATGATATTTTGAACTAACATTGGCAGTTGCAGGTGGTCACTCCATTAGAGAAGTTTTGGGCAAGTCTTCTAGCCATCTTCTAGGCCTAAAGGGCAAATGGTTTGCTTCTTCAAACCCTCACTCCCTCACTGTTTTGCTAGTAGCCTATAATCATTTGATAAAAGTGATAAAAGATTCATTTAAGGGGCCTAAAAATTACTCATAAGTTGTCTAACATATTGCTAAGTCACTTGCATCAATTGGGCATTCATTATTTGGCTTTGTGGTGTACGAAGATTCTCTTCGCAGATAGAGACAATCCATCTAGCCTAGGGGAGAAGGTCTAGCCACAAACAAGACAATCTAATGTAAATTTCCTTAGATTAGAATCGAATAAGAGGGCCTACCTCTTATATCGCTAAGCCACTTGATGGTGATCTTGCTTCCTTGCTGTAGCCTCCTTTCATTCCTTTCGTTCAAGTACCTGAAACAAACATGCAAGAAACAACAAGAAACGTGATAGCACAAAATCGAATCCAATCTACTTAAAAGGTCAAGGAGTTCTAACTATCAAATGTAATATTACACCCGATATAGGAAATAAACCTTTAGTTGTATTAAAATAAACTTCAAAGAGAAATACAACCGAAGCCTTGACTTTGGAGATCTCCTTTGTGGTATCCAAGTCCCGCTACAAGCCTTTTCAACACTCTTTTCCTCCTCTAGCTTGACATGAAATGGCTTCCAAGCTCTAACTCTCTCTCCCATGCTTTAGCTACCAAAGACTAGTCTTCTCTCGTCTAAGACTAATCTTCGTTTATCAAAAGCTAAAGATTTCAGAATTTTGCAGTTGGTTCTATCTCTCCACCACTTTCATTATGTGTTGTATTATAACCAAAAAGGGTAAGAGGAAGTGGTTTATATAGGGAGAGGAGGATAAGAATGATATCCACTGAAGGGAGGAAGAAGGTCTTATCTCCTTCGGAAGGTCCACTTTTAAGGGGGGAAAGAACCTTATATGGAGTTCTCAACCCTTATCCAACGAAACGAACATCCAACACATCGCCACTAGAAGTTTCTAGACGTGAAATTCCATTTCCTTTTATAAAAATAGTCCAGAAGTAGACCGATGTGGGTATTGGGCTAACGGTAGTGCCAATTAGCGTGGGTCACAGTGTAAAACTTTGCCATCAGTGCGGGTGAGACACTGGGAAAGAGCACTGATCTTAAAAACTGGGTTTTAAGAAGGATTCTCTGGAAATGTTCTGAAGGGAGTGGGGACTACTTTCTTCAAACTTCAAGGGATGCAAGAGCATAGGTTTCATGGTGAAAGTACAACACAGTAGTCACTACTAGGGTTCTCCGGGATTAGGAACAGGGAGTGATAGGAGAGTGACAAATTATTGTGTAACACATGCCCCCTAAAGCATGAAGTTAGAGCTGAGAGTGATGGTTGAAATGCTTTAAGACAGAGCGAGGACTTGGAATACCAACATCGAAAGACTTGCAACTCAAACATACATGTACATATTTGAGATCTGATAGTCATGCCTGATACACATGAGAGGCATATAACAATACATGAATCCATGGTATAGGTGTAGCTATCCATCAAGAAAAGGATCATGTGCATGGATCCTCGGCATGGACGCAACCATCCGTCTGAAGGGATCATATGAAATAGATCCACAGCAATGGGCGCATCCATTCGCATAGAGAGGATCAAAATGAAAAGACCCCCGGTATGGTCGGAGCCATTCGACTGAGCAGGATCAAAATGATACCCACGGCATGGTCGCAACCATCAGTCTAAAAATCATGTATATAATCTTGAATGACTCATCACTCCTCGCAACCTAGACTTTTGTGATCTATGCCCAGGGTCTTGCGTTCCAACACGACCCGATCAAAGCACAAATTCTAACATGTGAATAGACCTGTTGAAGTCGAGCATGCTAGAAAATCACTTGATTGCTAGCGAATGATGTGAGCCGTTAACAAGCGCGAGAGAAACCGCCCGTAATGTCAATGGTTCTCAAGGTACTATTAGTACAATTCACAAAGTGTGAATAAGGAACTGAAGTCGAACAGTTGTGAAATCTCTCAATCGAGGGTCAATGATGAGAACTTGTCGTCGAGTGCGAAGAACTTGCCATTGAGGCATGCAAGCTCTAAGGTACTGGAAATGAGTTTCTAGATCAACTTCCTAGAAAATGATCTGAAGTCGACAGGAAGCAATTCGTCAAAGGAAGGTCATACTGGATACTTCATCATCGGCACGAAACGGGAAAGAGAATGAATGAGAGTAATCCAAGAATGTGACAGATGATCAGAAAATGTACGGGAAAGAAGACTTCTCTTGAACATGTGGATGACACGACTCCAAAGTTTGGCAACATTTTACATCATAGGATCAAAGGTGATGGTGACATGATCAGATGATAGGTAAAAATGGATAACCCAAACCCAGGAAGGAAAGTGATAGAGTGAGGATGTCCCAAAACCCGACATGAACAACAAATGAGTGTTAATGTTAAAGAGCGACATGCTGCCTCAAGTGAAGAATACAACTAATGAATACTTCCAATCTACCCCCACCATTTCTGGCAAGTACTGTAGTTATTTTTGAAACACAAGCTTGAAGGGGATAACATATGTTTGTAATATAAGCCCATTCTTCAGATGGATCCTACCTAGTAAATTTTAACGAGCCCTAGATAGGATAAGCTCAGTCTCCTCATAATGACAAGTCTTATGTCGTTTAATCTTTTAACGAGTCCGACAAAGGTGAAACTCAGAATCTTTTTCATGTTTAGAGAGTTTGAAAAAGACATCGAAAAGAAAACTCTAAGGGTCCCTTTTCGTAAAGTTGTCTCTCGAACTCGAAAAGTTAGACAACAATATTCAAGAGAACCTCCTACTCATGTTTGACTAAGGTATATCATTTTCAAAAATAGTTTTATCCCAGCCCGAAAAAGGGGTAAATGTATACTGGGTAAACGACATTTTGCAGCCTTTAAAGAGTGCAAAATGACGAGAGCTCGGCAATATTTTCATATTTTGAGAGTCAGAAAAGAGCTCAAAGATGACTCGTCCTAGAAGAACAAGTGGTATAAAGGGTAGCAACTGGTTTTGGTTATGGTGGAACTGCTCAAAAACTAAGAGATCAAGAGGCTGGCTAGTAAAACCACCCATCACTGCGGTTGCTCAAGAAAGGGTAAAACAACCAAGTGAAAGCGAATGATCGACTAAAGAGATGGAGGCGATGGAATGGAGAAAAAACCAAGGCTTATCTGACAAGAGAGGCTGATAAAAGTGGCAATCACGATGGTTCAAATGGAGATGGGTTCATTTTTATACAAGCTTGAACCATAGGAAACTATGCTTCGATTCAACTTCATGTTTACGCAAGGTTGAAATGAAAAACTATGCTTGGATTCGGTTTCATGTTTACACAAGCTTGAAATGAAAAACTATGCTTGGATGAAAAAATGGCATGCCCCCAACATGATGAGAGTCGAGGCACATGCCCCCCAAACTTCATTTCATTCACCAAAGTAGACATCGGGTTGCTAAAAGGTGGATGGAATGAAGTTTCACTTTCAAGATCAAGGAAATACTCGATTGGAATTTGACGAGATCTTAATCAAATACTCGATTTGGAAAAGGGAGTTGTTTCATTTTTTAACGAGGTTGACATAGTAAAAGAACTATCCTCAAGACTCCTTGTTTCATTTTTTAAGGAGCTTGACACAAGACCAGGAACCATGCTCTGACACTTTGTTTCATTTTTTAACGAGGTTGACACAAGACCAGGAAGTATCCTTATGACTCCTTATTTCATTTTTTAAGGAGCTTGACACAAGACCAGGAACCATCCTCCGACACCTTGTTTCATTTTTTAACGAGGTTGACACAAGACCAGGAACTATCCTCATGACACCTGTTTCATTTTTTAACGAGGTTGATACAGGAACAAACTATCCTCGCACGTTGTTTCATTTTTTAACGAGGTTGACACAGAAAAATAACTATCCTCGTACGCTGTTTCATTTTTTAACGAGGTTGACACACAAAAAGAACTATCCTCGTAATAGTTGATCATGGACCATACAAGAACATGGCCCCCAAAAGGTCCTCATTGGATGGGAGAACTACGCTCTAGGAGGAACACATGTCAACTGGTACAAATGACGATCAGGTTCCAATGCCCCCGGGCCCCAATACATAATGTACCATGCCATCTGTGTGGTCACCAACAGATGTGGAGACGGAACGGGTAGCCACGTAATTGATCTATGGTGGGGAGGGTACTGTTTGCAAACAAGAACCAATAGTGGATGACGGTAGGATTGGAGCCATCTGGTGACCGACGAACAATAATTGATCAATGGTCACTATTCTCCCTTTGTGTGGAAAACAAACCACACAGAAGAGCGAAGAAACAAGAGCTCCCATGACATAAACATAGTCGCGCCCGAGGAGAAGATCGAAGTCTAAGGGACCTTGGACTACCATCATGTCTATATAGATGGTCTTTCCTCCCAAAGTAATAGGGAACTTCGGAAGGATCCTTAAAGGTTGAATGGCTCCTCTGTTGAATGCCAACAGATTCTGGGTGACAGTCACAAGCTGTGGGGATCCCAAAGCTTGCCAAGTAGTAGAAGACATGATGTTAACAGATGAGCCTTCATCTAATAGAGTGCCATGTACTACCATAGTACTGTAATCTGGAAAGGAACATAAAGATGGGAGGCGAAATGCAGTCAATTGACTTCAATCAAAAGAAACAACAAAACTACTTGGTGGGGGTATCATAGGATTGCCTCCATGCTTTATAGGAATAGGAGGAGGACTCTCCTGAGCAATTGGGACATGAGGGCCACTCTTCGATTCATGAGAATTTGAGGAGATGAGAAGAACATGAGCAATATGATCACTACTCTCTTCGGGAACAAAGTGAACAACTGGAAGGCGGAGCCAAATTGACACTCTTTTCGACCAATGGTTGGTTGGGAACAAGCACAAGAGAGTCATGCTCAGGAAGAGTAGGATGGGCAAGAGATGAATCCAAGTCAATCTCTTTACCAACTAGGAGAGGGTTAGAAGAAAGCCTCTGATAACCAATAAGAAGTTTGGGTTGAGGAGCTGTAAGGTTTTCCAAAACTTTGGAAGCTTTATCCATAAGAGGACAAAGGTGAAGAAGATGCTCTCCTTCACATAACCTACAGGGGAATTTAATTTTTCCCTTCTTCTTACCATCGCTAGCCGAGGGTGTAGCGTCGACATGATCTCCAAAGGTCGATGGGGATGGTTGATCCAGATTTTGAGACCATACCTCTAAGAGTCAAGGAATACCAAGACAATCTCGAAGGAGATGGTCACCTTACATAGCTTGCAAGGGAATTTTACCTACCATAAAGGATCAAAAGGTTTGTTGACGGGAAGTGCATTTCGAGCAATAGCTACACAGTTGGCCTCTCACTTGTCTGACTTCTTCTTCTTCGTCTTCTTCTTCTTCTTCTTAGCCTCATGGTTACTGGATTTCAAACTTTCACCAGGCGAAGTAGAAGAGGAGGGTGAAGAAATAGGTGAAGAAGGTGAGAGGTCAACCTTAGAATCAACATGGTGTTGTTCAGGTGAAGGAGATGGCTGGACAGAAGTTGGTACACTCAGGGCAACCGAGGTCGAAAATAACCAGATAGGTAAACCAATAGTTAACCTAGGAAGGGACAATGTTGCCATATAAGGAGCGCCAACGTTTCCAAAAGAAGGAAAAGGACCAGGAATCCTGTTTGGTCAATTTAGTATTCCTAAATTGATATCATTAATTGTCAACCCGGGGCTCGTAAGCTGATGAAGTGAAGGTGTACTATATGTACTTAAGCAACCTCTTAGAGCTTTTTGTCGTTTGGGGGGTGTTATTTGTGATTAATTTATCTTCCTAAGATGGAGTGATGTATTTATAAACAAATGAGTGATGGTGTGTGTGGAGTGAATTCTAAATGAGTGAGGGTGTGTGATTAGTGGTTTCTAACTATTTGTTGAAAAGGAAGACTTTGAAGGAAATGAATTAAAATAAACTGAAAGCAAAGAACCACTTTCTAATGGTATTAGACACCATTCATGCTGCTGCAAAATAAAAAGTAAGAAAATCACTTAAAAGACCAATGATAATGTTTATCTCTTCCTAACTCTCTGCCTCTAACACATAGTACTGTGTAAGACACGATTAAGAAGTAGCTAAAAGTAAGTCTAATAAATGATGAAAATGAGAAAATCTACCTTAAAGACTAGTGATAATATTTTTCTCTTTCTAACTCTCTGCCTATATCACATAGTACTGTGTAAAGCACGATTAGAAAGTAGCTAAGGATTAGTCTAGAAAGCACCCAAAGCCAGCTGCAAGTGATTAGTATTCTGATCTCTAAAAGATAAGCAATTTATAGTAAGAGATCATTCAAATGTTAGCAGATAGTTTTGAGAAATAAAACTAAAAACTAGTTATGGAAATAAAGTAAAAGACAGCAACTTTGAATCTGCCAACTGAAACTACCATTAGATACAAAGCAAACACATAAACACACAAATAATCCTGGGTCAAAAACCTGCAAAAGAGCAATGCTGATCAGCTTAAAAGAAAGGATTCAAAATGAATTAAAATGAAATGAATTATGCTGTACATAGATCAAGAAAAGAAAATGTTGAACATGAAAATACTATACAAGGCTAGTATGAACAGGGGCCCTCCATTCACATAACCCAAAGAAGACTCAAAGCGTTGAAAGCTCCAAAACATCACTGTTTCTATTGCTCCATGTGCAGAAATTCACAGTTAAGAGTGCTAGAACAGCACTATAAAACCAGAGTCTTGGGAATGCTCAAAAATTACAACAAGTTCATAAAAATACAGCAAATAAAAGTTAACATAAGCGTACGCAGACGCAAGTATTTATAGGCATCTGAAGGATAGCCTATGCGTGCTGCTAAAACTGAAAATAAACAAACTATCATGCATAATAAAAGCTGCAATAACACATCATGAGCCTGCGTGGGTGAGCTGGAGGTCCTGGTCGTCATGGGCATTGAATCCAGAGTTGGATTATGTCCCCCACATCCTGCGTAACACGGTCAAGTCACCGTCTGAGCTGACGTGACCCAACAACTTACGCATCACCGTTAAGCTGCCTTCGTTGACCGGATCTTGCCCCTGTTTGACCGGAGGTACATATGACGTGGATGATTGAACAAATGGCACAGGAACCTCGAGCACCTTGATACCTAAGTACCCTTGTGGCTCGTTTGGTGAAATGGCACGTGGAACCTTGAGAACAACAAAAAGGGCTGCAGAATCTCCAGATGGCTGCAGAATCATCAGATAGCTGCGGAATCGACAGAGAGCTGCGGAATGCCTGTAAATATGTCAAAATCTAAACAAAACAGTCACACATTAGCAAAGCTCACTTGATCATGCTTAATGACATCTAATGTAATGATCTGGGCGGTTTTACATGGAAAATGAGGTGAAAGAGAGAGATAGGTGATGAAAAACAGTAGATAATAGTAGATGATGAGGTGTAGGTTAGAGGCTCTACAACTCCCATTGGAGGGAATCCTTGACTGGTAAACTCTGGAAATGTTGCCATTGGAATAGACCCTAAAGAATCACTAAGGAAGATAACTTTAACCAGGAATATACCGTGGGCAGTTAATTTTAAGACACTGAAACAAAACTTTGCCTTTTCATGTTTTAAGAGTCGAGAAAAGGACGAAAGGTGACTCTAGTCGCTTTCAGATTTAACGAGCTCGAAAGGACAAGTGCTTAAGGACAAGTGCTTTTCAAATTTAAAGAGTTAGTAAAGATAAAAAATGAATACTTAGGGTACTCTAGCCTTAAAGGATTACTAGGTAACTGTGAATTGCAGAATATCTCCCGACAAACCGAAAAGTACGAGCAGGCAATCTCCTCGAATGTTGTGTTCGGTGTATCACATTTACAAGGTGGTAGACTCGGCTTCCTATGGATAAAGTATTGCAACCTATAGGGGTCTCCCTTTATATACACGACGGTACGGCGAGCACAAGTCCGTGCTAGTGCTGTCTAATGAAAGATTGTTGCGAATGACAACGGCTAGGTTTAAAGATGTTGGAAGAAGTCTCTAGCTGAGAACACTAAATGTGAGCATTAAGTTTCAATGCTTCCTTAGGTTAATTTAATAAATTTTAACGGTTTATCTTGAATTAGGTTTCAATTTCAAGGCCCTACCGCTGCCATCTGAAAACTTCTATATGCAGCTATATGAGAAAAGAAATCTTTGTCTTCGATGAAAGTTTACATTAATTGAGGGATAGAGAACACACAATCAACGCAACAACCCAAGAATGAAATCTTTTACTACTATATGTCCTAAATGCACTTAATCTTCCTTTAACAACAATTTTTTATTTTTATTTCATTTCTCATGCCTATGATGATGCAATTCTAACTTCTCAATAATGCTACTAATGCAATATTTCGCTTCAGTAAAATAGAATGATGTTCTTCTTTTCATAAAATGCAAAATGAATCTTTCACATAAAGCACTTTAATGAAAATTTTCACAATTCCGAACAAGCAAGCATCAATTAAATCCAAAGCATGATAAATGGAACTAAAAGCAACTTCTTCCCTAAATCGAACAAACCAAACACATAAATGCTTCAATTGTCAAACCAAGCAATGTAATCTACGCTCGGAAAGAGAAAAGAGACTCGAAATAAGAGAACAAACGAGACTCTTTCACTCATTCAATTGAAAATGAAGCAATGAAGATGTTGTGACTGAAAGATGGATTAAATGAAGCAGCAAATCAGAAACTTGACACAATGAAACAAATGAATGGTAGTTGACCTAGATGCCCTAGGGTCATAGAAACCATCCAAAAAACTCAAAAAATCAAGTAATGAAACTTCAAGCCAATCAATCAATCAAACCCAACGAACAAAGCATCTGAGTCACTTATGGGCAGAAGAAGAGAGTTTGAGGGTCAAGATACATTGGCATTAGAATGGGAGAAACTCTGATTTTTCTTAAGTCAGAAACCGGGATGACTTTTTGGCTGAAACTAGCGCTGAAAAGGGGTCCAACACAACTGTGAGGCTAAAACTAGCATTGATCGGAGCGAATGTTCGGCTGAAACTAGTGTTGATCGAGGGATTTAAAGAAAAAATAAAAAAGAACTTCACACAGGGCCAGACTTAACACATCAGAGGGTGGGTTAGTGTCTGTATACCTTCAAATAGGTCAATACAGATCCAAAATACCATAAATAAACAAACTAGGCACATAAGTAGAAAAAACAGAGTGATAAAAAGGAGATGTATTTCTTCAGTGGAGTCGTCAATTTTTGGTGTAGGAAGATTCTCTCTGTGGACAGAGACAATCCCTCTAGCCCAGGGGAGAGGGTCTAGCCACAAACAAGACAATCTAATGTAAATTTCCTTAGATTAGAATCCAATAAGAGGGTCTACCTCTTATAACGCTAATCCACTTGATGGTGATCTTGCTTCCTTGCTCTAGCTTCCTTTTGTTACTTTCGTTCAAGTACCTGAAACAAACATGCAAGAAACAACAACAAACGTGATATCATAAAATCGAATCCAATGTACTTAAAAGGTCAAGGAGTTCTAAGCTATCAAATGTAATATTACACCCGATATAGGAAATAAACCATTAGTTGTTTTAAAATAAACTTCAAAGAGAAATACAATCGAAGCCTTGACGTTGGAGATCTCCTTTGCGGTATCCAAGTCCTGCTACTCGCCTTTTCAACACTCTTTTCCTCCTCTAGCTTGACATGAAATGGCTTCCAAGCTCTGACTCTCTCTCCTCATGCTTTAGCTATCAAAGACTAGTCTCTTGTCATCTAACACTAATCTTCTTCTATCAAAAGCTAAAGATTTCAGAATTTTGCAGTTGTTTCTATTTCTCCACCACTTTCACTATGTGTTGTATTGTAACCAAAAAGGGTAAGAGGAAGTGGTTTATATAGGGAGAGGAGGATAAGAATGAGATCCACTCATGGGGGGAAGAAGGTCTTATCTCCTTGGGAAGGTCCACTTTTAAGGGGGGAAAGAACCTTATATGGAGTTCTCGGCCCTTATCCAACCAACCGAACATCCAACACATCGCCACTAGAAGTTTCTAGACGTGAAACACTGTTTCCTTTTATAAAAACAATCCAGAAGTAGACCGACTCGGATATTGGGATAACAATAGCGTCGATCGGCACGGGTCATAGTGTAAAACTCTGCCATCGGCGCGGGTGAGACACCAGGAAAAAGCGCTGATCTTAAAAACTGGGTTTTAAGAAGGATTCTCTGGAAATGTTCTGAAGGGAGTCGGGACTACTTTCTTCAAACTTCAAGGGATGTGAGAGCATAAGTTTCATGGTGAAAGTATAACATGGTAGTCAGTACTAGGGTTCTTCGTGATTAGGAATGGGGAGTGACAGAGGAGTGACAAGTTACTGTGTAACAGGCTTGTTTCATGAAAATTTGGTCACTGTCATAAGCATATTAAGGTCTGATCTTAATAGTGACATTGGCATCTAAAAGAACCTAATTCATTGAGAATTTTGTGTTGGAAAAGTAGTTTAGCATTTTGGTTGTCTTATTCGCATTTTTGCACTCGTGCATTTCATCTTTTGCATCCCAAGTGCTCTAATTGAAATTAACTTACCGCTGTCCTAAATGTTTAGTGATTGCTCATTGAATGTCATTGGAACATAAGTTACATAAAGTCTGCTAATGCATTTAAGGCTCTATCGTGGAAAGGATGGTTAACATCGGGATTTTGGTTTAGTTCCTACATTGCCTCATAACAAGAGATCTAATATTGTGTTTTCTTTTGAGTTTCATAATCTCCAAAGTTACAAATTTGCACTTAATAAACTCACTCACAGAAGCACTTAAAATCTCAAGGGATCTAATAGCATCTTGAATGGTTAATATTATTTAATTGGTCATTGGATTTTGGGCATATTGGTATCTCTTGTTCTCTCACAATAGCATTGGAGATCTAATTGTTCTACACTAATTTGGCATTATGATAAAATTTGTCACAAATTGAAGATGTGCTAATTGTGTTTAAAGAACATCCAAGTTGTCTATCTCTTGTGTAAATCATTATTGTAAATTTTTCTACGCGATATCGTGGATAAGTGCTCAAATTTCTCTTATAGTCATTATTGTCATTTATGGTTCAATTTTAAAGTAAATATCTATTATGGATGATAATTTTATCTTTGACATATTGGCAAATTGTTATTTAAGAGCATCTATCTTGTTTTCATCTAGTGTTTGAGCAATTATCTCCTGGTTATATTGGATACATCTTTTGAGCACTATTGAAATTTATCTTGTGTTTAAGATTGTCTTTTATTGTCAAGTACTTTTTGTCACAAGATCAATGATAACTAAGTGCTTAAAATCATAAACAATCTTAACTCAAGATCACTCAATCATTTTGCATTTGCATCCTAGGCCTAGATTTGCATTAATTAACTCAGCTGCAATCATAATCTTGGTTGATAGAAAGATAGGAACACCCTTCAACTCTTAGCTTGCGAATGCTAGACCCTCTCTAGTAGTTAAAACAATGACCTTGCAATCGTCAGAGTCACAGTCTCTGCAACATCGGAGGCATCGGTTATGTTAGATTTCAAGGTGAGGTATCGTTAACCAAGGGTTTGCTTGCTTCACCTTGACTTCTCTCTACAACTTACTTTTGAGACTAGCCTCAAAATAGATAATGATTAAGGGATACACTTAGCTAGGCATATAATTAAAATTAACCAAGATTTCTTGCATCACACTTAGATCATAGGATTTGCATCGCATCTAGGATAGTCAAGCATTCTTCAAGGAACAGTGGTTCATCCAGTCTCCTGGTATTTAATCGATCTAAAGCAAGTAGTTGACTCCATAAGGCATTGGTTTCATTAACAATTCAATCTAATCCTTCAACTTGCTAAAATCAACCAAGTGGCTAGGCTATTCCATAGTGTCTCCTGGACTTGTTGGTTGCCAACAAGTCCTACATTTTCACTTTCATAGGGACCACCCCCCATAGGCTGTTGTTGGGAGACAACTAGAACAGAGAGGTTAGGGATCAGAGTGACAACCCCTGACCTGAGTTGTTGTCGCACTGTTCCTGTACAATCTGAGCGATAACAGGACCATCATTTGGATATCCTTGGGAAAGACATCATGACAAAAATAGTATGTATTCTATGTAATGTGGAATCATGCTGGTAAAAACGGGATGAAAGATTGCAATGGGTCAGGATACAAACCTTTTGTAAATTATAACTAGATGATTGGATGAAAGCATGGGAATGTATGTTAAAAGGAAATACTTTGGATAAGATTCATGTGTGAGAATCTTGTGGAATAAATTTGGTTATAAAATTATGTTTAAGTATTTATGATAGAATGTGACTTACTTAAGAATGTATGTAAGATTGGGACTTTCTCTAGAATATGTATTTTGATTAACATCTAATCTCTGGAAGAGAACTTGTAACTTGATAATCAAGTTTAATCCTTGGGCGATCTGATGCATGAAGGAAATATCAAGTGGAGATGGTCAATTTGGATGTCGATAGCATGAGAAGATCACCATGGTGAGGCAAGTCTATTTCATTTATGGTTTGGTTATCTAGTTCACATACTACCAGGAAAAGAATGTTGTAGGGATACATGATGACAGTGAGGCAAGTTCAACTGTATGAACACCGAATGTTGAGAATGTCTGGTACCTGGCAACTGTAAAGTCAAGATGAGTCCATCTTGGGATTGAAAGGGTAGCTGTATGAGAAAATACCCTGAAGGTCAAGAAAGATCACTTTCATGATGATATTGAAGATTGGGAAGGGAAAATGCTATGCCTTCATGATTGAAGAATAAATTGGTGAGCAAGAGAGATGACATGGATCTTGTCACAAGAACGAAGAGTGGAGATGGTTCCATGATACCTCAAAAGGAAGCAGGCTTGATGCAAGAAAAGGGAGCCATGTAGCCATGGAGAACTAGTAGTTGATATTATGATGAAGACAAAAAGTATGGCTTGTGATGCTGGCATCCATTAGTGGAAGGAAGGAATCTCCTCTGGTTTGAGAGGGAGCAAAAGGAGTCTTCATGAATTAAGAGCAAGGTTTTATTCTCAAGATTAAGGGAGAATAGGGATGCACTCTCTAGTTGAGAGGGAGTGATGATGAACATCACATGTGCATTGTCCTTTTCAGGTGATGAAGGATTGGATAAGCATCTGTGGTTTCCTTGAGGATATAACATCCAAGAAAGGAAAGGGGCTGGCACTCTGAGGATGGGGCAGGAATCCATGAGAAGAGTGGTCGAAGAGGACCGATATTCTTTGAGGACTCATGTATGAAGATCCATGAGAAGAATAGTCCTAAAAGTGTTGAAATATGTAACTAGCTTCGATCTTCATAAATGTATTTGAGTCACATTGAAATATACTTATCAAAAAAATGAAGAAAATATTTTTATTATTATTATTATTATGACCTATTAAAGCATAGGTTTCATACTTGGGTCATCATCTTTTAGGTCAAAGTCCCCATAGAGGACTTCTAGGATTTATTCTGAGTCATTAGAGTCATTGTACATTAAAAGAGACCCTTCTTGGGCTTTCGAATCATGTAAAAGGAATTATTTTTGAGTAAAAATGAATTTAGTCTCCTCCACACGAAGTGGGCCTCATGAAGATCAAGTCGACCTGAAGAAGGGTAATTCGACTTCACTGGAAGGCTATATATACAAGGCAGTTCCAATTCATTTGGAGAAATTCACTCTCACACACACAGTTCGATATTTGAAGCTAGAAGCTGGGAAGTGCAACGTTGGAAAAGGGATGGAAGGAGAGCTAGAAAGGAGTGCGAGTTTTTGGAGGAAGATAAAAGACACAAAGATTGAAATTTTGGGCCAACTCTCTCTCACTTCTGAGGTGTATCAAGGGATATCAAAGTTCTTTTAGTCTAGTCAAAGCTACTGCTGTTGCTACTACTAGGTCAAAACTACTATTGTATGTTGATGCTGCTAGGTCGAAGTTGCTTTTGAAGGGTTATCATCTGCAAGAAGGATTGAGGGTTGACTTGGTGTGGAGGAAGTATTTGTCTCCGTCAAAGAGTCTTGGATTATCTCAAGAAACTATTGAAGGAAGAATTGTTGATTGGGTATTCCCCTAGACAGGGGTTTTGCCCTGACTGTCCGTCTACACTTGTTGTCCTTGTGTTATTGTTTTGGTAATTGCTTGATGAACTAAAAGATAAAAGAACATAAAGATAAAAGAATCACAAGTAATTATCTATATAAGAAAATCTTTTTTCCTTTTTTATTTTCTAACATGGTATCAGAGCTAAGGTGAAGGAGGAAAAATGCAGTTTTGAGTATCTACTGGAAGGAATCTAAAGGATTGATCAAGGGATCATGTAAGGAGATCTTATAAGAGAAGAAGCTCACTATCTTCAAGCACAATGTATGACACAATAAAGAGTGAGAACAAATTGGAAAGAGCATCAAACTACAGATCTTGGAAGAAGAGAATTGACCTCATTCATGAAAAGAACAAGGTCTTGGATTTGGTCAAAGGAAAAGTGAAGAGACCTATCGAAGAATCCAATGATGCAAACAAGGTGAAGTATAAAGAGTCAGAGATATTGGCTATGACACAGATGGTAGAAAGCATAAAGGACAATGTTTTCCGATACATTTCCAATATAGACCATGCTCAATTAATGTATGAAGCTTTGTCAAAATTATTCACTATCAAGAACATTGGTCAAGTAGCAAGTTTGAAGATTGACTTAAGGACTACAAAAATGACAAAGGATGATATTGTGGCTTCCTTCTTTATGAGGATATCTAGAATTAGAGATGAAATTCAAGCCATAGATGAAATTATACCAGAAAAGGAGCTAATAATCACTGCATAATTGGGGTTACCACCTACTTGGATTTTGTTTGCTTCAGGTCTCAATAGTTGGAAAGAAGTTCCTATCTTTGAACAATTATGGAATGCTTGCACCCAAGAAGAGATGAGAATCTTATTAGTATCCAACAATGAAGAAGAAAAGGTTTCAAATGCATACTCTGCTTCTCACAAGAAAGGACACTCCAAGAAGTCAAGAGGGCCAAGAAGGAAGGTCGATATGTCCAAGATAGAATGCTACCAATGCCACAAAATGAGTCACTATAGAAGTGACTGTCTTGACAATCCGAAGAATAAGAAAAGAAGCAAAGACCAAACCAATGTTGCTGAAGGAGGATCTCCAAAGAAGAATAAGCCCGAAGAAATGGATATAAGGGACGTACACTACTAAGTCCTTTGATCTAAGCTTTAGTTATTTTATTTTTGATTTTTAGAATTTGAATGTTTAACATTTTTTGGAAAAACATTTTTATTTGTTCTTAAGGTTGTAGGTATCCCTCAAGTTTGGAGGGAGCCCTCACCAACCTCCAAAGATAAGTATCTTATTACCATTTTCATTCTTAGTCTTCCTTACCTATCATGTTTTGTTTGCTTTCAATACTAATAACATTTCTACTCGTATTTTCCTTATTTAGGACAGCTTGCTCAAGACTTAATGAAGAAGGCCTCACAAGACAAAGCATTGGAATTACAAGGTTTGTTATGAAACAAGAGGTATGTTTTGAACTACAAGTTTTTGCTATCTTCATATTCATTCTTGATAAACTATTACTAACATCATTGTGTCTAGCCCTCTTGAATCATCAAGATTCTTGATTGGGTGATTCATCATTAGATAAATCTACCCTCCTCGTATCTTTGATTACTCTTGTGGAACCCTAGAAAGGTTCTTTGTGAAAACCCTAACTTAAGGGTATGTTAATGATTATGTGTGGAACCATAGCCTACTTAGGGTTATTGATGAAGTCTAAAAATGTCTGATGTTTTGATGATGTCATGTTTGGGGTTTTGGTACGAGTATGGAAACCCTAACTTGTTAGGTTTGAATGGTAATGTTTGAAATCTTGAATCTTTGAAGTATTGGTAATTCAGGGTTTGCTATGTTTTGTATTGAAACCTTAGATCATTAGGGTTTGGTAGAGTCTATAAGCAAGACCCTTATAATGTCCTAGAAATGAAAATCCTTGGCATGTTTATGTTTGTCCAATCAAACCCTAGTCCGATCAAGTTTGTTATATGTCTAACTTTTATGGGTGTTTGTGTCTTTGGGTTTAACTAACACATGTTATGGTATGCTTGTGCATGATGATGGAATCCTAGAGTTGACCTAATTGTTAATGGTCATGAATCCTAGGGTTTGGATCTACGCCTTAGTCGAAGTTTGATTCTCTAGGATGATTGTATTCTAGGTTTTTGTAACTAAACCTTAGTAGAAGTTCAAATCTTTGATATATGATGACAATGTGATAATTTGAGATTTGTGTAACTTTGTTCAAATATGAATTTGAGATAAAATCTAGGGTTTACAACAAACCCTAGTGGAAGCTAGTCACGTTGTTACTTTGAATTGACTTGTGATTAATTTTGATTGTTAAAAGCTCATGTATAAAATCTAGGGTTTCACACTAAATCCTAGTAGGAAGTCTAACATTTGAATTCTAAAGTTGTTAGGTACATTGTAGATCTATATTTGTTTGAATTACTTCTAGGGTTTGCAATATGATGTAGTGGGGTATGTCATACCTCTGGAAGAAACATTGAAACCCTAGATGTAATGAAGGTTGTTATGAAATAAAGTCTTGATGATATAGTCTAGAGTTTATGACAAAAACCCTAGCAAGATGTTGAAAAGTATGTGTCTCTTGTTTGTAACTAAGTTTGGCTATTTGATGTCTAAAGTTGAATGCTTCCATGATTTTGATATGGTTAACTTCATGCTTCTATAGATTTGTTTGTACTTGCTACCTAAGTTGTGCAGGTACATAATCTTCAAGATGGTGAAGATGTTTGTAAAGTAAATTTGTTATGATAAGCATGATGTGAATGATGATGGTCATGATAACTTTGATAAGAATGATGGAAGCCATGAAAGATTCTTCGATGTCGTAGAAAAGAAGTTGAGCCCCCTCAGTTAAGAGGGAACTTGGATAAATGGAATCTCCCTAGTTGAGATGGAGGTCATATCATAGTCATGATAGATACCTTGAAAGAAGGAAATTGGAGAATGTATTTTGAAGGGTTGCTAAAAGAAGGAAAGCAGGATCCAGTTGTAGAATATGTTGTTGCATGAAAAGTAGGAAAGGAAGTTGTATGATTGAGGAATCTTTTGTCAAGATTAATTTGGAATGCTCTAAGTCTTACTGTAAAAAGTTGAGAAGCAATATTAACTTCTCTGAAAGACCTTGGAGGTTTGTGTTTATTTATGTACTTTTGAAAATCTGTTTCTGATTGATTGGGGCTGTGTTTGTATAGGTAAATCTCTTGGAGTTTTGATAGCATGCTTTTATATGCTTATTGATTAGTTTATCGGGGAGGGATTTGTTGTTACTGATCTGTTTGATCGGGGAGGATTTGTTATCGATTGGAATAATAAAGGGTGTTGAGGCTTTGTGTGTAAGACACATTTCCTAGGAGGACATCTCGCTGACACTTTGTGTTGATGTTTAGTTTCTGAAATAGGGAGGGTGGCGTTGGTCATGGAGCTCTGACCTTGGATACACACCTAGGTCCCTGGGTTGATGGTTAGTAAGTAAGCCTGATGGTACCTAGAGAGGCTAAAAGCTTGAGTCCATCTTAGTCCCACTTGGATGAATTGCCATGGTCAGGAATCTAGTCCATGGCATTGCGGTGCCGAAATTCTTCATGGTACATGTGTTTAGAGGTCTTCCTTGTAGTTGTGAATACCTCCCTAGTTAAGAGGGAGTGTTGAAATATGTAACTAGGTTCGGTCTTCATAAATGTATTTGAGTCATAATAAAATGTACTTATCAAAAAAATGAAGAAAGTACTTTTATTATAAAAAAATGAAGAAAATATTATTATTATGACTTATTAAAGCATAGGTTTCATGCTTGGGTCACAATGTTTAAAGTCAAAGTCCCCATTGAGGACTTCTAGGATTTATTCCGAGTCAATAGAGTCATTGTACATTAAAAGAAACCTTTCTTGGGCTTTCAAATCATGTAAAAAGAATTAATTTTGAGTCAAAAATGAATTTAGTCTCCTCCGCACCAAGTTGGCCTCAAGAAGATCAAGTCGACCTCAAGAAGGGTAATTTGACCTGAATCGAAGGCTATATATACAAGGCAATTCAAATTCATTTGGAGCAATTCACTCTCACACACATAGTTCGATATCTGAAGCTGGAGGATGGGAAGTGCGAAGTTGGAAAAGTGCTGGAAGGAGAGCTGGAAAGGAGTGCGTGTTTTTGGAGGAAGATAGAAGACACCAAGATTGAAATTTTGGGCCAACTCTCTCTCACTTCTAAGGTGTATCAGGGGAGATCAAAGTTCTTTTAGTCTAGTCAAAGCTACTGCTGTTGTTGCTACTAGGTCAAAGATGCTACTGCATGTTGATGATGCTAGGTTGAAGTTGATTTTGAAGGGTTATCATTTGCAAGAAGGATTGAGGGCTGACTTGGTGCGGAGGGAGTCTTTTTCTAGGTGAAAGAGTCTTGGATTATTTGATGAAACTATTGAAGGAAGAATTGTTGATTGGGCTTTTCCCTAGATAGGGGTTTTGCCCTGGCTATCCGCCTGCATTTGTTGTCCTTGTTTTATTGTTTTCGTAATTGCTTAATGAACTAAAAGATAAAAGAAGAACATAAAGATAATAGAATCACAAGTAATTATCTATATAAGAAGATCTTTCCGCCTTTTTGATTTTGTAACAAAAAGGACATACCTTCTGGACATCTGGATGGGGTATGCACCTTAGAGAGGTAGTGCTTTATGATAAAAAAAGAGCTTGTTTGGTTAGGCGTCAGGGACAATGCTGGTTATAATAATGATGCTTACAGTGTGACTTATCAATCTGACTCTTCTTGAGAACTCTTCAATTTGAGATATGTTGTTGTACTAGTTGTACAATTATGAATACCTCCCTAGTTAAGAGGGAGTGTTGAGAAATGTAACTAGTTTTAGTCTTAATAATTGTTGTACTCATTTCAGTATGTATCCTATGTAACAAACGAGAAAAGAGAAGAAAAAAATTATTATTATTAAAGCATGGGTTTCGTGCTGATTATGGATGGTCTTCTAGGCAAAAGCATGTTCTTCATGCTTCTAGGGTTTGTTAGGTCTTAAGATTTATTGTCATGAGTCAACAGAGTCAACATCACATTTATAAGACCCTTCTGGGCAATTTATAGTTGTAAAAAGAATTATTTTTGAGTCTAGAAAGTTTGGGAATCTCCAAGAATACAAGTCGGCCCTGGGATCCTCAAGTTGGCCTAAAGGAGGGAATTCGACCCCTTGAGAAGGCCATATAAAAAGCAGTGCGACTTCATTTGGAGACACACTCACTCATATGTTCTATCTACAAAAAAGAGTTCAATCTATAGCTAGGTAGCTGCAAGGAGGAGACTGAAGGTCAAGAAGGAAGATGGACAAAATTTCTTGGTTTTTGGGCTCTATCTCTCTCATAGTTGCGAAATTCTAGGGTTTTTGGATTGTAGGAAGATGGTCGAGTTGCAGTAGGACGAAGTGTAGAAATTGGTAGCTAGAAGGAAGGAAACTCTATATAGATGTCACTGAGCTTAGGATGAGTTGTCTTGTTTTCGGAAGGTCCCAGAAGAAGGTTAAATTAGGGTTTCTTTAGGACTTGCAGAGCCAAAGTTGTAGGCTGAAGTTGTAGGTCGAGTAGCAATGCTGTTGTTGGGAGATCAAAGTTGCAGTTTGTAGTAGTTTGGTGCAGATTCAAGGACTCGAGGAAGGTCTGACTTGGTATTAGGAGAAGGTCTTAGTCTAGGGATTTGGTCTTTTTATCTCATTTGAAGCAGATTCTAACAAGAGAAGAGTTTATGGGTTTTCCCCTTGGAGGGGTTTTGCCCTGGTTGAGAGCCTACATCTGTGTCCTCTTTGTTGTTATTGCTTCTTGATATTGTTTGATGAAAATATCTAAATAAAGAAACATAAAGAAGATATGTAAGATTCACAAGTAAGTATCAAGGTTAAAGAAAATAAGTTATTTTTCCTTAACTAAGATTCGTTGCAACAACTGATTTATTTTTCCTACTTATTCCACAATAAGTTATTTATGAAATTACTTCAATAAACATTAAAATAAATACTGCTGCAGATATCACATCGTAATACAGAAACAAACATATGCATAAGCATTAACACATTGACACAAATATTTTGGACAATAGTCCCCGGAAAAATCCAATGTGCGAAAATCAGTGCAGAAAGGGAGGATTTTATTGTTCAACAATTTTCCTGTACAACAGGGTGCCAAACTGGCTTACCGACAGAGAGAAATAATTCTCCAATACTTCTCCCAATCCTAGCGTCAGCCCGACTGACCTCTGCGTGTCTCTCAAACCCTTTGCATCAGCCTCTGCTTGACTGCGTCAGCCTTGGGCCTCTCTACATCACTCATGCAGGCCTAGCGAGTGATTGCATAGTCTTCTGCTGCCTCTGTGTCTACCTGTGCTACCTCAGCATTGATCTCTAGTGGCTGATCCCGCTTCTCTGCTCCGTACTTGCTGCCTCCTGACTACTCACCAGACCACTGGTTCAATGTCTCAGCTAACCCCGCTCTAGAAATTGAATTGACTGGTCTCCCTCAATGTGTTTTCCAAGTGACCCTCAAGCCTCCTCTTATACTTTTTCATTGACAAATCAACGATCGAAATTATGTCCCTAATCAATGACTAAGATTAGATTTGGCTTGATGCATGACTTTTGGACCATTCTAACACAGTTTTATATTAGTACACATTAATATTTTATTTTCCCTAAGTTTAGACTTAGGGACTCCATTAAAAATATTAATTATTTTAATATCTCCCGAACTGTTTAGAATCTACCCAAACCCTTTCTGGGTATTGGAGATCTCATATGCCTTAGCCTCTCCACCAATTTTTGTGGCTAGAGCACATCCGATGCTACCCAAAATCAACACTCCCTCTTAGCGAGGACTGTGCTCTATTAATACTCCTCATTGAGTATCACCCTGATCATTTGGCATCGGTCCCTATGTTGATGCTAAGCCTCCGTGCCCAACATCCTCTCTACTGCTGCATCATGTACTGCTGCCCATGGCTCTGCTATTGACACTGCTGCATCTGGACGACAATTCCCTTTGCATCCATGCTGCCGCTGGTCCTTTCTCCCAACACTGCATTCGCACTACAACTCCCTCTGCATCCTTGTAGTTATTACTCCCATTTCTACTACTGATATGCGTTCTTTACCATCCCCATCTTTTCCCTGAAGCAGTCAAATTTTGTCCTTCCAAGGGCCTTGGTGAGGATGTCTGCGACCTGTTCTCCTGTAAGAGTGTAGCTCAACTGTATAGCTCCTCGTTAGACACAATCCCCGACAAAGTGACACCGGATATCAATATGCTTCGACCTATCATGAAACACTGAATTCTCAGAGAGCTTGATGCAACTTTGATTATGACACATGATCCTGGTCTCCTCCACATTCCTTATGACTAGGTTCACAAGCAGTTTTCTAAGTCATATGGCCTCACACGAAGTTGTGCTTACTGCCATATATTCTGCGTCAAATGAGCTCAGAGCCACGAACTTCTGTTTCCTACTGCACTAGGAGGTCATTCCTCATCCAATGTTGAAACAATACCCAGAGGTACTTTTCCGATCCACTGAACTTCCTGCCCAATCTTCATCAGTAAATCCACTCAATCTGATATCCTTATTGCTGGGGTACAAGAGTCCATAATCGACTGTTCCCTATAAATACCTGAGAACATGTTTGGTTGCTGCCTAGTGCGCCCTCTTCGGTTCCACCATGAACTGACTGAGGGTGTTGACAAAGTAGCAAATGTCTGGCCTGGTATTGACCAAATACATCAGGGATCCTATGAGCTACTTGTATAGGGTGGGGTCGACATCCTTGTCTTCTGATGCATCAATCTTCTTCCATATGGTGATTGTTGGCGTAGCCATAGGTCTCCAGTCCTCCGTTCGAATTTTTTCAAGATTTCTGTAGCATACCTCCATTGCCCAATGAAGATTTCTCCCTTCCGCTACCAAACTTCCAACCCTAGGAAGTAGTGCATTCGTCCCAAATCCTTCATATCAAATTCTATGGCTAGATTCTTCTTGCAGTCTCTAATGAGTCTGGATGATCTTGTCAGAAAGAGAAGAAAAAACTTATTATTATTAAAGCATGGGTCTCATGCTGATTATGGATGGTCTTCTAGGCAAAAGCATGTTCTTCATGCTTCTAGGGTTTGTTAGGTCTTAGAATTTATTGTCATGAGTCAACAGAGTCAACATCATCTTTATAAGACCCTTTTGGGCAATTTGTCATTGTAAAAAGAATTATTTTTGAGTCTAGAAAGTTTGGGGATCTCCAAGAGTACAAGTCAGCCCTGGGATCCTCAAGTTGGCCTAAAGGAGGGAATTTGACCCCTCGAGAAGGCCATATAAAGAGCAGTTCGACTTCATTTGTAGACACACTCACTCACAAGTTCTATCTACAAAAAAGAGTTCAATCTATAGTTACGTAGCTGCAAGAAGGAGACTGAAGGTCAAGAAGAAATAAGATGGACGAAATTTCTTGGTTTTTGGGCTCTATCTCTCTCATAGTTGCGAAATTCTAGGGTTTTTGGATTGCAAGAAGATGGCTGAGTTGCAGTGGGACGAAATGTAGAAATCGGTAGCTGGAAGGAGGGAAACTCTATATAGACGTCACTGAGCTTAGGATGAGTTGTCTTGTTTTTGGAAGGCCCTAGAAGAAGGTTGAATTAGGGTTTCTTTAGGACCTGCATCGCTGAAGTTGCAATGCTGTAGTTGGCACATCGAAGTTGCAGTGTGTCGCAGTCTGGTGTAGATTCAAGGACTTGAGGAAGGGCTGACTTGGTATTAGGAGAAGGACTTAGTCTAGGGATTGGGTCTTTGTATCTCATTTGGAGCAGATTCTAAGAAGAGAAGAGTTTCTGGGTTTTCTCATTTGGAGCAGATTCTAAGAAGAGAAGAGTTTCTGGGTTTTCCCCTTGGAGGGGTTTTGCCCTGGTTGAGAGCCTACATCTGTGTCCTCTTTGTTGTTATTGCTTCTTGATATTGTTTGATGAAAATATCTAAATAAAGAAACATAAAGAAGATATCTAAGATTCACAAGTAAGTATCAAGGTTAAAGAAAATAAGTTATTTTTCCTTAACTAAGACTCATTGCAACAACTGATTTATTTTTCTTACTTATTCCACAATAAGTTATCTATAAAATTACTTCAATAAACATTAAAATAAGTATTGCTGCAGTATCAAATTGTAATACAAAAACAAACATATGCATAAGCATTAACACATTGACACAGATATTCTGGACAACAGTCCCTGAAAAAACCCAATGTGGGAAAATCGGTGCAGAAAGGGAGGATTTTATTATTCAGCAATTTTCCTGTACAACAGGGTGCCAAATTGGCTTACCGACAAAGATAAATAATTCTCCAGTACTTCTCCCAATCCTAGCGTCAGCCCGACTGACCTTTGCGTGGCTTTCAAACCCTCTGCGTTAGCCCCTGCTTGACTGCGTCAACCCTGGGCCTCTCTACGTCACTCACGCAGGCCCAGCAAGTGATTGCATAGTCTTCTGCTGCCTCTGTGTGTGCCTGTCCTGCCTCAGCGCTGATCTCTAGTGGCCGATCTCGCCTCTCTGCTCCGTACTTGTTGCCTCCTAACTGCTCACCAGACCACTGGTTCAATTTCTCAGCTAACCCCGCTCTAGAAATTGAACTGACTGGTCTCCCTCAGTGTGTTCTCCAAATGACCCTCAAGCCTCCTCTTATACTTTTCTCATTGACAAATCGACGATCGAGATTAAGTCCCTAATCAACGACTAAGATTAGATTTGGCTTGGTCCATGACTTTTGGACCATTCTAACACAGTTTTATATTAATACACATTAATATTTTATTTTCTCTAAGTTTAGACTTAGGGACTCCATTAAAAATATTAATTATTTTAATATCTCCCAAACTGTTTAGAATCTGCCCAAACCCTTTCTGGGTATTGGAGATCTCATGTGGCTTAGCCTCTCCACTAATTTTCGTGGCTAGAGCACATCGGATGCTACCCCAAATCAACACTCCCTCTTAGCGAGGACTATGCTCTAGTAATACTCCTCACTGAGTATCACCCTGATCATCTGGCATCGGTCCCTATGCTGATGCTAAGCCTCTGTGCCCAACATCCTTTGCACTGCTGCATCATGTATTGTTGCCCATGGCTCTGCTACTGCCATTTCTGCATCTGGACGACAACTCCCTCTGCATCCATGCTGTTGCTGGTCCTTTCTCCCAACACTGCGTCCGCACTGCAACTCCCTCTGCATCCTTGCAGTTATTACTCCCATTTCTGCTACTGAAATGGGTTCTTTACCATCCCCATCTTTTCCCTGAAGCAGTCAAATTTTGTCCTTCCAAGGACCTTGGTGAGGACCTCTGCCACCTGTTCTCTTGTAGGAGTGTATCTCAACTGTACAACTCCTCGTTGGACACAGTCCCTGACAAAGTGACATCGGATATCAATATGCTTCAACCTATCATGAAACACTGAATTCTTAGGGAGCTTGATGCAACTTTGATTATCGCACATGATCCTGGTCTCCTCCATATTCCTTCTGACTAGGTTCACAAGCAGTTTTCTAAGCCATATGGCCTCACACAAAGTTGTGCTTGCTGCCATATATTCTGCCTCAAATGAGCTCAGAGCCACGGACTTCTGTTTCCTACTGCACTAGGAGGTCATTCCTCATCCAATGTTGAAACAATACCCATAGGTACTTTTTCGATCCACTGAACTTCCTACCCAATCTGCATCAGTAAATCCACTCAATCTGATATCCTTACTCCTAGTGTACAAGAGTCCATAATCGACTGTTCCCTATAAATACCTGAGAACATGTTTGGTTATTGCGTAGTGCACCCTCTTCGGTTCCACCATGAACTGACTGAGGGTGTTGAAAGAGTAGCAAATCTCTGGCCTAATATTGACTAAATACATTAGGGATCCTATGAGCTGCCTGTATAGGGTGGGATCGACATCCTTGTCTTCTGATGCATCAATCTTCTTCCATATGGTGATCATTGGCGTAGCCATAGGTCTCCAGTCCTCCATCCCGAATCTTTTCAGGATTTTTGTAGCATACCTCCCTTGCCCAAGGAAGATTTCTCCTTTCCACTGCCAAACTTCCAACCCTAGGAAGTAGTTCGTCCCAAATCCTTGATATCAAACTCTATGGCTAGATTCTTATTGTAGTCTCCAATGAGTCTGGATGATCCTGTCAGAAAGAGATCATCCACATACAATACCAAGATTAATGACTCGTTCTCTACAACTAGATAGTAGAGATTCAGATCCGCATCACTCTTGACAAACCCCATCTTCTATAAGTAGCCATCTATTCGACCATACCATGCTCTCGGTGCCTATTTCAGCCCATACAAGGCTTTCTTCAATTTGCATACATGAGACTTCTTCTCATGAGTTTCAAAGCCCTCTGGTTGTTCAATGTACACCTCCTCTTCTATTACCCCGTTCAGAAATGCTATTTTGACATCCATCTGATGGATCTCCCATCCCATTTGGGCTACAAGAGATATCACGGTCCTAATAGATGTATACCTGGCTATCGGGGTGAAAGTCTCCTCATAGTCAATCCCCTTTTTTTGAGCATATCCCTTAGCCACAAACTTGGCCTTGTATTTTTCAACACTGCCATCTGCAGCGTATTTGATCTTGTAGATCCATCTTGAACCTACCACTGATCTATCTTGAGGTCTTGGTACAACCTCCTAGACATCATTTACCATTATGGAGTTGTATTCCTCTACCATTGCATCTAGCCAAACTTGATGTTGAGCTGCCTCCTTGAAACTGGTAGGCTCTCCATCCTGAGCTACTAATGCCTGATATCTATCTGGCTGTTTCCGATCCCTCTTATTATTTCTTGGCGCACCGATGAAGTCCTCTGCATCTTGCAGAATCTGATGAAGTTCCTGGCTAGTTCTTCCTTTGCCAACAGGTGCTTCTGTTCGCTCCTCCTCCTCATCTTGAGAATCTTCTTGTCCTGAGGAAGAATTCTTTACTTCTGTTGGTTGAAGAGGCTTAACCAATGGCTCCTCTTTCGACTGCTCCTCAGAAGGCATCTCGTGAGATCTTCTAAAAGCCTCGTCCTCAATGAACTTTACATCTCGTCGTACTACTACCTTCCTGCTCCCTGGAAGATAGATTCTGCATGCCTTAGCGTTCTCGTTATATCCTACCAGATATCCCTTTCCGCAGTCTGATCCAACTTCTTCCTCTTTTCTTCGAGTATGCGGCAATATGCTAGACTCCCAAATATCCTGAAATGACTAACTTTAGGTGTCTTCCTTGTGAAGACTTTCTCTGGAGTAATCTTGCCCACTGTCGGATGAGGAGTCCTGTTCGGAACATAGACTGCTATGTTGCATTCTTCTACCTACAGGAATTTTGGCATATCCTGATCATACATCATGGCCCTAGCTGCTTCTACAATAGTCTTGTTCTTCCTTTCTGCTACCCCATTTTGCTCCAGATTATATGGAGATGTCCATTCTCTTTTGCTGCCCTCCTTAGCGCAAAATTCAGTGAAGTCCTTATCGACATATTCTCCACCATTATCTGAGCGCAAAAATTTTATTTTCTTCCCAGTCAAATTCTCCACCAGAGCCTTGAACTCCTTGAATCGGCAGAAAACCTCATCCTTGGTTTTCAGAAAATAAATCCAAGTTTTCCTTGAGTGGTCATCAATGAAGGTAATGAAATACTCGGCACCACTGAGAGCTTTGACGGACATAGGTCCGCAGATATCAGAGTGTATCAATCTTAGTACACTCTTGGCCCTGTGTTTGCTCCTAGGAAATGCTGCCTTGGCATACTTTCCTAGAACACATCCCTTGCATACATCATCTCGTTCCGTAGTCAAATCCGGAACTCCTGTTACAGTGGTCCTGAGAATTCCCATAGCTCCATGTTGCAAGTGACCCATTCTTCTGTGCCACAGTTTGTTCAAGTCCTTGTCTCCATGACTGCTTATTAGTGCCATTGGTGATTCTAATTGCAATCTATACAATTGATTACTTATGATCCTGATCTGCACTTTCTTTTTCCAGCTCGGGTATTTGATGTATACCTTCTCCTTGATGAAGTAGACGTCATAGCCCTTGCCTTGTAGTTGCGACATGGAAAGTAAGTTCATCCCCAATCCTAGTACATGCAGTACATTTGTAGCACGGAACCATTCTCTCGATTCTATTTGAAAATCTATGGTACCCTTCCCTACTGGAGTACACTTTGCCTTGTTCCCCATGGTGATCTGAAATTTCATCTTCTCTTCTCGATATTCTGAGAAACACTCCCTGATTCCCGTCATATGCCACAAAGCTCCACTGTCTATATACCATACTTCTGATGATGCAACACTAGTCATACACGCCACTTCTTCCAGCCTAGAAGCCAACATAGAGAAATCAAAATCTCTTTCTCTTGTGCAATCTTCTGAAAATCTGCGTGAGTCTCCTAACGCGGATGCCTTTGCATCGTGGTCTCAACGCATAACTGATTTTCCCTTTCTCTTTCTGATTACTCCCTCTGATTCCATGTGAAAATTCTATCACTGCAGCAATTGATTTATTTTTCCTACTTATTCCACAATAAGTTATTTATGAAATTACTTCAATAAACATTAAAATAAACACTGCTGCAGATATCACATCGTAATACAGAAACAAACATATGCACAAACATTAACACATTGAGACAAATATTTTGGACAACATTGACTTGGTATTAGGAGAAGGACTTGGTCTAGGGATTGGGTCTTTGTATCTCATTTGGAGCAGATTTTAAGAAGAGAAGAGTTTCTAGGTTTTCCCCGTGGAGGGGTTTTCCCCTGGACGAGAGACTACATCTGTGTCCTCTTTGTTGTTATTGCTTCTTGATATTGTTTGATGAAAAGATCTAAATAAAGAAACATAAAGAAGATATCTAAGATTCCCAAGTAAGTATCAAGGTTTCTGAGAGGAATTCGGATAATCCACAGTGTTCATCTTTACATTCGTCGACGTTTCGAGTCTAGACCAAGACTCATCATCAGGACTGATTTACGGAGAAAAGAAAAGGGGTTTTTGATAAATATGTAATAGGATTGCTGTAAAGACTTGATTAGCCGACCATATGATTATTTAATATTATTTACCATTATTCTAGTTAATTTTTGAATTAATATCATATTATGTTTGCTGAATATATTACTATTTCAGTCCTTATTAATATTATTACTAATTATATTATTTCTTACTTGTTATTTTATGTTAATTATTTATTTATGATTTCTCATGCTAATGATTAAGTGAAATTAATTTATTATTTAGGTTTATATTATTAATGATATAATAAGTTTATTATTTTGCTCATTAATTAATTTAAAATTAAATTGTGAACTTAGTTATATGTTATTTGATTAAATTAATTAATAAGTTCTATTATAATATGTAATTTATTTATAATTCCTCATTATTGTGTAATTAATTTATAATAGGTCTATAATATTATTGATATAATAATTTTATCATATCGTTAATTTATTAATTAAATTGAAATGTGAGATGAGTTATGTGATATTTTATTTAATTGATTGAATTAATTAATAAGTTTTATTGATTGAATTAATTAATAAGTTTTATTCTAATAAGTTCTATTATATTATGTTATTTGTTTATAATTTCTAATGTCTTGCGTAAATAATTTTTAAAAGGTTATATTATTATTTATATACTAGGTTTATTATGTTGCTAATTTATTTAAAATAAATCGAGAAATTAGTTAAATGTTATTTTATTAATTGATTAAATTAGTTACTAAGACCTATTTTTAATTATTAAATTAGAGATAAATAATTAACATGATCCTAGTAACTAATTTAATAATTAAAATTGAGAAATAAATAAATAAATAATTAACATGATATAAATAAATAAATAATTAACATGATCTTACTTGTTATTTTATGTCTATTATTTATTTATTTATTGATATAATAATTTTATCATTATTTGTTATACTAATTGATTAAATTAGTTACTAAGATCTATTTTTAATTATTAAATTAGAAATAAATAATTAACATGATCTTAGTAACTAATTTAATAATAAAATTGAGAAATAAATAAATAAATAATTACCATGATATAAATAAATAAATAATTAACATGATCTTACTTGTTATTTTATGTCTAATATTTATTTATTTATCGATATAATAATTTTATCATATCGTTAATTTATTAATTAAATTGAAATGTGAGATGAGTTATGTGATATTTTCTTTAATTGATTGAACTAATTAATAAGTTTTATTCTAATAAGTTCTATTATATTATGCTATTTATTTATAATTTCTAATGTCTTGCGTAATTAATTTTTAAAGGTTTATATTATTATTTATATACTAGTTTTATTATGTTACTAATTTATTAAAATTAAATTGAGAAATTAGTTAAATGCTATTTTATTAATTGATTAAATTAGTTACTAAGATCTATTTTTAACCTAGTTTCAAGTATTTTAGAGAACTTAGGTTATATGTTTATGTTCTTAATGTTGACAAGGGTTTTTTATTTTAACCTATGCATGATTAAAATTAAAATGCGGGATTAGTTTATGCTGCTTATTCAATTTATATATTTTAATTAAAGGTAATATTATTCTTGAACTAGATTATGGAGTTCTTAAGAGATTAAGTTAAAGGATAATTGGTTAGGCATCAAGAGGATTTATCCTAGATTAAATCAATCCTGATGATGAGTCTTGGTCTAGACTCGAAACGACGACGAATGTAAAGATGAACACTGTGGATTATCCAAATTCCTCTCAGAAACCACACCACAGTAATCTACAATCCAAAAAAGTATCAAGGTTAAAGAAAATAAGTTTAATAAGTTGCCACATTACATTTTCTAACAAAAAATGCTTCCCTAGGGCTGAGTATGGCTTGAAAAACCCTAATTCTGCACTAGGGCTTCAACGTAGGGTCATTTGAAGGTTTTTTGCTACTGTTGTTGATCATATATTTCAGGAAAACTTTTTCCTTTTGCTTGTATGCTTAATTGTTCCATTTTTGAAGGATATCTTGAAAACCCAAGGCTACAGTCTCTCTATATTGGCCTCTTCATAGGTATGCAAATTCCTTGTCACAAAGAATTCAGCCTTGTTCCTAGTCTGAGTACCTTGATTAAGCCTATTAGAATGCCACCTTTGATCCTTTGACCTAGAATAACGTTTAGGTGACCTATACTGAGAATTAGAAGCCTCCCATGTGGTAAAATTCCACTAAAGAGTAGGAAGTGGACTGTTGAAGTGACAATGGCATCCACCTCATTGTTGTATTTTCATCTTGTTTTCTGTCTTATTAGGCCTCTCGTGGGACCTGCTAGAATTGAGGCAACAATATGAACACCTCAACTTGACCTACCTCTCTTAGTTGACACGAGAGAAATTGGTAGATGAACTCTCAGACTTTCAACACTAGATCCAGGGAGTTTGCAAAGCTTGCCAGGTAGGGAAGCAACATCACGTGCCATTTGATGAAGGACATGCTTGGATAGTGTAAAAAGGCCTTATACTGGTTCATGCAAACATTTGTGGACTAATGAGCATGGCATCAGTCACCAGTGCCAGGTATTTCCTTCTGTTTATTGATGATTACAGTAGGAAAATTTACGTGTGCTTTTTTAAACTAAAATCTGAAGTATTTAATCAATTTCAAAAGTTCAAAGCCTTAGTAGAAAATGGGTCAAGTTGCCAATTACCTCTCTTAGGTCTGATAATGGTGGAGAATTCTAACACAAAGAATTCAATAACTTTTGTACTAATATGGGATCCAAAGAAAGTATCCTATACCCTCCTACACTCTGCAGTAAAATGAAGTTGTTGAGATGTGAAAGTCGTACTATCACAAAGATGGCTAGGTGTATGTTGTAGAATAGGTCTGTCCAAATAGGTTTTTGGCCAAAGCAGTGTTCACAGCAGCATAGTTGCTGGAAGATCTTTCACGATGACAGTAAAGCATAAGACCTCAGAGGAAGCACGGTCTAGAAGAAAGCCCAATGCCCAATGTAAGTCATCTTAAAGTCTTTGGTTCTATGGTCTACCGGCTATACTTGAACTCTAGCTGAGAATAGAACCAAGTTGATCCAAAGAGCAAGAAGCTCAACTTCCTTTACATTAAAACATTAATTTTTAAAGTAAAATCCCATAATATAGCATATGGAAGGGAAAAAATCCCTCTTATATTATTAATTACAATGTTTTAAGACTCCGACTCCGACTCCGACTCGGCCGAGCAATGACTCCGACTCCGACTCCGAAACGGTAATGACCCGGCCGACTCATTTTCAATGACTCGATCGTTGTGAAAAATACATTAAATATTTAGTTTTTTGATAAAAAAACATAATTTTGAAGATTTTAAACATAATTTTAAATTTTCGCGCCCTACCTTTTCGGGAGCGTTTTGCCTTTTTTGCATTTTTTTTTGTAGTAATGTTCGAAATGCAATTTTTTTTAAAGAAACAAATAGTTTTTGAGTGGGGCAGCTTAATGATCATGTCTAGGCCCTAGTATTGATGTGCTATTCATGGTAATGTTAAATTCTTAAAGTAAATGTGACATTCTCTTTAATCTTCATTTTCATCCTTTTACTTAAATTTTTAACATTACCATGAAATGACTCAGGATGTTTG
>APFE031029986.1:0-17644 GCA_000404065.3 Pinus taeda
GGAGGAACAAGGATGTAGGAGCATTAGAGCTTCTAAGCCATCAAGCCTTTTGGAGGAGAAAGTTTCTAAAAGGGAGACTTGACATTTTGATAAGAATCCATATTCTTCTTTGTAAATATTATATTGAGTTGATTTATTCTAGGAAATCTAAGTGAACGAGTCATGGTTCTAGGAGGTGTTTGGATAAGTAAGATTTTGCTGATATGTTAAAATCAAATCTTCCTTGTAAAACATGAAATTCTAGGGATAGATTGAGTGATTTTAGGATTTAGAAAAATTAAATATATAGAGTGATTTATGGGTGATTTATGGAGTTATTTTAGGATATAGAAAAGTATGTGATGTTTATAAATTCTATCTATTGTAAGCCTACATGAAAAAAAAGAGGAGAGTAAGTATGAGAAAAAGAGGGGATACCCAAAAGGATGTAGAATTAGGGTAAGAGAGGAATGAGAGAGTTCCTTAGTAAAGATAGATGCATCTATAGAGTTTCATTAATAAATGAAGTTTCATACTTTCTGTGTATGAATTATCCACACGCATGATCACTTCAAGAATTCCTATCTATGTGAAATATGAGTTAGCATGAATTTTCATCTCTAAATTAGTGTGTTGTTGTAATACAATTGAGCTCATGAATGTGAGTTATATTGAAATTAATAAATATATGCAATATCCGTAATATAAATAGTGCATCTGTGTGAGCAAATTTAAGGAGATTAAATGAGATTTATAAGACTTGTTTACACTAGAGTTGCATAGAATTCCATTTAAAATTGTCATTAAGTTCGAAGATTGAATTTGGGTAGAACCTATTTAGGTGCCAAATTCTGTAGAAATCTCAATGAATTAGATGATTTCAGTTACAGATTATGGATTTCAGTGTGAATAAATTTAGAAAAATGAGTAGAGGACTTGCTGATGATAAAAGATTTTCTTTTTGTGGATCAGGAGGTGTCTGTGTGAATTACCCTATAGAATGAGAGAGTTATAGAAGAAGGTCTATGAGCACCTTCACCTCAATAATGCATCGACATATCAAATTAGAATAGGTTAGAATTTTGCAAGAAAAGTAAACTTTTCTTGCATCCAAGTGGTATGAAAGATTGTAGATCTACGACAAGAAAGTTCATGTTTACAAAGAAACTTGGACAAGGAAACTAACAAGCTGAATTGATAGGAGGCATGGTGGCGTTAGTGTGGATGTTGAAATGAAGTCAAACAAAAAGGTAAATGGTTTTTATGTTTTCAGGTAATTTCAGAGGCAAAATTTTTATTACAGTTATAATGAGGAGGATGATTAAAATACAAGGATTGTAACCAATAAAAGAGGAAGATTTTTTTTTTTTTTTTAAAGAACATTTAGAAGTTACAGCTAAGGTTGGAAGGAGGAGTAAAAGTGGATGTTCTTAGAGGAGGTGAGGATTTGCAATAGCATAAAAGGAGCAGAGAAACTCAAGAGGTTCTATAAGAGAGAACCAAGAATACCAAAAGGTTTCCTTTAGAGAAAACTTGGTAAGGTATCATAATATGTTAAGGAGTAGCTTTTTATTGCAGAGGCTTGGATGTAGTGTACAAGTGGAAACGATAAATTAAACTAAGAAATGATGAAGATGGCTACTAATATTCATAACATGGGTTCAAGGGGAAGACAAAATAACATAAAACAAGATGTGAAATAAAACGACATAAAGGGAAGGATGAGATGAGCAAAATTAACCAAGAAATGGCTGAGAAGAAAAAATAACTCAGAATAATGAAGATGACACTATAGGAGAGTGAAAAAGGTAAGACACATGGATGGAATATTAAAATAGAGAGGTTGCAAAAACTAATGATAAAAGTATCAGAGATAGTGCACATTGATGGAAAAGATGCCACCAACAATAGGAGAGAAATGATTGTACAAAAGTGCATCAACATGATTAATGAAAGACTAGAAAATAATGTTCAGAATCCCATATGCTTGAAGGTAATAATTGTTGAGAAATCTAAAGGCTTGATATATTAATGATTTCTCTTTCCTAGATAATTTCTTGTGAAGTATTTGATCATTTCATTCATTCAAACAAGAATTATCATATATGTATGTGTGTTAACCTCATTAACCAAGCATCATGTGGAATAAGAAAAAGAACAATAACAAAACATATAGGCAACAACAAGGGAAAAAACATCTCCAAACATGAGAGGAAAACCCACGGTAATTCTTCTTATAAAATATTCTCTTGACAAAATTTCCAAATATCAATACAAAGAGCTTTTAACTAAGTTGACTCCAAGATTAAGGTGAGAACCTTCTCTTAATTATATCTTCTAATTTGTTGCAACATGGTTCAGGTGTGGAACTTGTTGATCAACTTCCTTCTCCCTTGATCCTTTCTTTAAACTTCACTCACCCAAAGTAATATAGTAGCCCAACTGTTTGTTATCAATGCTAGACTTGAAACAATGTGATATTCTTCATAGACATGGACTCATCAATAACCCTTACATATAATTTGAATATGTCTCTTTCTTTCCATGTGGGACTGATCTTATTCATCTAGTAATGTCCTCCTTGCTTTGCTATGCTAGAAGCATCCTTTTAGGCCCACAACGAAATCCTTTTGTCCTCAAATCAACTTCATGGAAGAAGATGACATAAGACTGTAACACAACCCTAATTGTGACCCACACCTCCTCATGTGTTGGAGGTTTAGGGCTCTTCGATCCCTCCTAAACCTTTGCTCCACTAGTAGATCTTCTTCGCACATACCTGCCTTTAGAATAGACCCATGACAGGATGTTTCATTGACAATGAGGGAAGATAGAATGATGCCCTAGCCACGAACATGTGGAAGAGTGTCCTACAGTTATGGGTGACAAAACAAACTTCTTTGAAACTCCTTGATCTTCTCCTTTAGCTCACACCCTTAAACATACTTCTTCACATGGATTGAGACCAAATTTATCTTGTGAGTGTGTCTTAATGAGAGATGAGAGACCCATATTTATAGTCTCCTTAACGCTGCTCATTAGCCCGTCATAAATTGAGTTTTGGCAAACTTACATAATGATATCTAGCTGACATGAATGGATATATATAAATATATTTAGGCCAAAAATATATTGCTACTTTTATATTTGCTTGGAGGAGTTTTTCACTAGCTGTTTGATCTTGAACTTGGAGGATTTTTTCATGTGATTTTTCCCTTGACCTCATAGTCATACATTATACATTTTCAAGTGTAAAAATTTACATCAATAACACAAACCTATCACCTAGTCTAGAGCTCATGATGAGAGATACTAAAACAAATACATTTTGAGCATGAAAGCCATGAATCAAATTCACAAAAAAGTGCTAGATACAAATTACATCATTTTCATTGGCATGTGTCATTATGAAAACTGAACCTAGTTACACTTTCTTTAACATTCCCTCCTAACTAGGGAGGTATTCATACGTACATGATCATTGGACAATTTTTCAAGTTCACAGAAGAATTACCATAAGAAGATTGGATTTGCAATCCATGTTTTATAACATCATTTCAACAAACATTATTTTCACATAGCAAGGCCTTCACTAAGAGCTCTATGTCTCACATAGATAAGAGCACAATGTTGGTGAGACCAATGAATAATAGACACACATCATCATTTTCTCTCTTAGGTTCATACCCACTGGGGTGTTCCCTGAGTATGTCATACTAGGACTATTCCCATCTTGGGTTCCTAGCCCTCCAGGATATTGATCCACTTTCCCACTCTTATCTTGGATTACCTACCACATCCTCAAAGAGTTTTGCATGCCAGATGATTCTATAATACTACATTATTTCTTCCAAAATAAAGACAAGAATGTCATGTCTAACTCTCCCTCTTAACCACAGATGAATTCCAAGCTGCTCTTTACTCAGAAACTTACTCATGTTCCTTTACTCATAGGAATCTTCAAGAGCTCCCTCTTAAAAAGGGACTCTATAATCAGTACTTTATAGGGTCTTCTAGTTGACTGATGATCCAACACCTTGATGTTATCAATTTCTTAATATGTAGTGTTCAACCATCCATCACTTTCCTTCATCATGTCATTCCTTCTTTCCTAGAAATTATCCTCTTTGGATATGCATCTGGGGCTTCCTTCATAGGGCCATCTAGATCCACCTTTCTTTCACCAGTGATTGCTTTATATCATGAGGTATATAGTTTTGACATCTTTTCAAATCTTCTTACAAAGGACCTCCACACATACCTAGATTTATTCAAAACGGAAAAAACCAAAAACAAATCACATATTACCTTTTTGGTTATGACCATTTTCCAGTGACATACGCTTGTAGGTATCAACAAGTTGCGTACATGCTAACATATGTCAAAAATATATATGTTGTCAAGGGTCTTCATCCTTTCAAACTTCTATTATAGTTTCCATATCTTTCTGGGAGATTTCCTTGTCAAATCTTCTTGGTTCTCTAGACTACCTTTATCATGGTTGCTTATTTCATGATCTCTACCATCCTCACACCCTTGATTGCCAAAGGCTTCCAACCATAGCTCCTTAATTGTAGTCAATTATGTCATACTTCATATGAGGACATATTATGTTGATTTCAACTTTAAACCTTCCATATGATGAGATCCTATTTCTCTAGATCATGCTTGATCCAAGATATTTGTAACCATGTGATATGATATTAGAATAACAAACAAAAGTATACATGCCTCCTTTGCCTTGAATCATACTATGATTCTTGCAGCTAAATTCTTGGGAGATATTTGACCTTAAACAAAGTTGACTAGATCTTTACAGGTTCTCTTGGTACCATCATTCTGACCTAGATTCTTATAGAGGATATTTTCCTGTAGAAATTCTTCAAATATTTAGAGAACCAAGATGTTAGTTCATTCTTTAAAAGATTTACTTAAAGAAAAAATAAGAATGTTCATGAATCACAGCGTTCTATGCTAACTAAGACCTATGAATGAAAACAGGAGGTGATCTTTTGTTCAATGTAAATATCCTGAGCCATATCCTTCTTCAGCTTGTTGTCATTGTCTTGAATTTCCTTAGTAACATGAGCTACTTCATGTTTCCTCTTGCCATTCTTATTTCTCTTGGGACAATCTCTTCGGTAGTGTCCATATTTGTGACATTAAAAGCATTGAAGCTTTGACATGTCTTTCTTGGGATGTTTCTGGTGACTAGATCTCTCAAACTTTCCAAACTTCCCTTTTCTCTTAAACTTGACAACAAATGCTTGCTCTTTGGACCCAACTGCAATATCTTCCTTAGCCTTTAACTGGGCTTCTTCCACCATTCATATTTCACATAGATCATTCGGTTAGAATGCCACCTTAGCGCATATGTTGGTTGTAAATTTTCCACATTCCTTAGGTAGTGCATTCAACACTATCATAGTCATCGCTTGATCAGATATGATTTCTCCTTGTTCCTGCAACTAATCACTTATTGTAAAGATGCTCATGAAATATGAAGCTATACCTTCTTATGTGCTGATATTCATCTTGTATAACTCATTCCTTAGAGAGATTCCTTCTCTAGTAGTGTTGGCAGAGAATAAATCTATCAATTTGTCATAGACTTCCTTACCTATTTCAAGCTTGGCTACATAAGCAATCGGAGAGTACTTAATATATTCTATGAGAATCTTTTGAGCTCTTGTTTCGTTATTGTTATGGTTAGCCAATTCTTGACTATTAGAAGGGGAACCAATTTTATTTTGTACATAATAAATAACTTCTTGTTCTTTCAAATTGAGGTAAGCTCTCTTCCTCCAAGAAAAGAAGATGGCAACTCTGACTAACTTATTGTTTATTTGCAAGAAGAGATCCTTTTAAAAAATTAGTCTTGCTCAAACGAATAAGATACTTTCTTGATGTGATGATTCTTGAATCTTGATTTTAGATGGCTACATTGAATGAGATTGAGGAAGCTTGATTGTCCTTGAATGTTAGTGAACTTGAGGTCTGCTTGAATTATCCTTGAGGATGTGCTCTTCAATTGAAGTGAGATGTATATGTGCTTGAATGATAGATCTTTGATAGATCTTGGAGTTTCAGAATGTGGATCTGAATCTATCTTTCCTTTCAACTTCAACTTCCTTGCCTCTTCTTTAATGTTCTTTATCAACCTTTCCTCTATGTGCTACCAACCCTATGATACCATGTTCAGAAATCTAAAGGCTTGGTATACTAATGATTTATCTTTCTTTGGTAACTGGTTCTGAAGTATTTTATCCTTTCATTCATTCAAACAAGAATTATCATATATGTATGAGTTAACTTAATCAACCAACTATCATGCATAATAAAAAAAAGAACAATAACACAAGATATAGGCAACAACTGGGAAAAAACCTCTCCAAACCTGAGAGGAAAACCCACGTAATTCTTCTTATAGAATATTTTCTCGACAACATTTTGAAGATTAATAAAAATACCCTTTGACTAAGTTGACTCCAAGATCAAGGTGATAATCTTCTCTTACTTTTGTCTTTTGATTTTCTGCAATAGGGATTAGATCTGGAACTTGTGGATCAACTTCCTTCTCCCTTCCTCCTTTATTCAAACTTCACTTGCCCAAAGTAATACACTAGCCCAGATATTTGATATCAATGCTAGATTTAAAACAAAATAATCTGCTTCATAGACATGGAATGATAAATAACCCTTACAACAGATATGAAGATGTCTCTATCTTTCCACTTGGGGGTGATCTTCTTGGTCTAGTAATCTCCTCCTTGCTTCGCTATGTTAGAAGCTTCCTTCTAGGCCCACAACTAAATCCTCCCTCTCAAATAAGCTTCAATTAAGAAGATGACATAGGATTTTAACACAACCCTAATGGTGACCTGTACCTTCACACGTGTGGGAGGTTTAGGTATCTTCTAGCCTTCCTAAACCTTCGCTCCACTAGTCAATATTCTTTGCACATATTTGCCTTTATAATAGAACCAAGACCAAATGTTTTCCTTAACAATGATGCAATATAGAATGATTCCCTAGCCTAGCACATGTGGAAGAGTTTCCTGCAGTTATTTGTGATAGAAAAAACTTCTTTACATCTCCTTGATCTTCTCCTTTACCTTGCACACTTAGAAAAACTTCCTCGAATGGATTGAGACCACACTGATCTTGTGATTTTGTTGTAATGAGAGATGAGAGACACATATTTATATTCTCCTTAATGCTATTGATTAGGCCGACATAAGTTGTGTTTAGGCTGACTTACATAACGATATGTAGCCAACGTTAATGGATATATATAAATATATTTAGGCCAAAAATATATTGATACTTTTATCTTCAATTGGAGGAGTATTTCACTAGTCATTTGATCTTGAACATAGAGGAGTTTTTCCACGTGATTTTTCCCTTGACCTTGGAGTCATACATTATACATTTTCAAGTGTAAAAATTTATATCAATGACACAAACCTATCGCCTAGCCCAAAGCTCATGGTGAGAGCTACTAAAACAAATACATTTTTAGCATGAAACCCATGAATCAAATTCACAAAAATTTGCTAGATACAAATTACATCATTTTCATTGGCATGTGTCATTACAAAGACCGAACCTAGTTACACTTTATTCAACAATGATGGTAGAACCAATCGACTAATGACACAAATAAATATATGGTCAAATATAGCATAGGTTTTGGGATCCAAGGTAGTTGTTACATCAAAAGCTTATGACTAGGAGGTCATAAATTTTTCTACTATGAATGTATGATTTGGGAGCATTAAAGCTTCTAAAGCATCAAGATTTTGGAGGAAAATGTTCCAAAATGAGGTCTTGACATTTTGAGAAAAATTCACATTCTTTACGTAAATATTATATTTAGATGAATCATTCTAGGAAATCTAAGTGAATGGGTCATGAGTCTAGAAGTTGTTTGGATCGCTAAAAAAAAATGATATGTTAAAAGAAAATATTCCTTGTGCAACATGAGATTCCAAGGATACATTGAGTGATTCGAGGATTTAGAAAAATATGATTTATGGAGTCATTTATGGGTGATTTATGCAGTGAAATTAGGATTTAGAGAAATACGATTTACAGATTGATTTTTGGATCTATAAAAAAAATATGTGAGGTTACCAATTGCTATTTATTGTAAGCCTACGGGCAATATAAGTGTGAAAGTAAGAGAGGATGGAAAAATGAATGTAGAATCAGACAAGGAGAGGAATGAGAAAGTTCTTGTGTAATGATAGATGCATGTACAAACTTTTCTTAGAAAAATAAAGCTCCATATTGTATATGCATGAATTATCTAGATACATGATCACTTGAAGAATTCCTATCTAAGTGAAATTGCAATTACTATGACTTTCAGTCACTGAATGTGTATGTTAATGTTTGAATACAGTTGAACTAATGAATGCAATTTACAGGTATTAATAAAACCTTTATGCAATTAGTGAGATAGAACAATGTGTTTGTGAGCAACTATAAGGAGAATTGATGATATTGATAGGAGTTTTTTAGAGTAGATCTAGGTAGAATTCCATCTAAGATCAAGATTGAACTGGGTAGAATCTACATAGGTTCCAAATTTTGAAAAAGTCTCCATGACTTATAAATATCCAATGAAGGATTATGGATTTTGGTATGAGTAAAATCCAGTAGATTTTGTAGTAGACTTGCTTATGATAAACAATTTCTCGTGTGTTGATTGAGGGACACCTATGTAGAATGAGAAAGTTTTAGTAGAAATTTCATGTGCACCTTAATGTCTATAGCGCATCTAACATCTTAGAGAAGTAGAAACTAGAATTATGCAAGAAAAGTAAAATTCTAGTGCATCAAACAACCATCCATTACAATGCATAAATAAACAAACTATATAACCATCAATCTAGTAAGAAATCCCTTAGTGTACATAAGTTACTCAACTAATGTAACCATGTTGGTTATAAGATATCCTTTAGTGTACATAATTAACCGGTTCTCTTAATAAACTTGCCTTGAATGAAAAACATCACCTCGAAAATTCTACAACAAACAATATAATTATGCATTCATCCAACCTATGTTTCAGTGCTATCGCGTTAAAAATTCATTGTTACATAAATTACTAAACTACCAAAACTATCATGTTCCTAGAAACACATAACAAAAGACACTTACAACAATATATCCTTTATATGTCGTCATCATGAAACTTATAACTTAAATATATACAAGTGATAATGTGTATTTATAAGTTAAATTATCTAAGTGATAATGAATACACATTTGCATAATGTTCTTATCACTTTCAGAATGCTACTAGCTCTTTAATTTGCCTCTTGTCGTCATTAATCTGTACAGCTGGAATAAATTCATGGCTTCCATTACGACTGAGCTATGCCGCTGAACGGTATGGTTTTGTTTTGATGCTTGCTATTTCTGTGCATATCATTTCCTTACTTGGAAAAGAATCAAATTAATAGAATATATATATATATATAATATATATATATAGATAGATAGATAGATAGATATAGATATGTAGATATATAGAATATATAGATATATATAAATAACAACTACCTTTAAATGAAATCTCAAACAAAACTAATTGAATTACTATATATGTACATTACTTCGTGGTTATAGAGAGATGGTGTGTATCTAGACAAAAAGGAGAAGAACATCCTTGGCAATGCTCCTCTCCATTGTTGATATTTCAAGATGGATTCAGTCATTAACAGTAGGTATTCTAACCAGATTTAACAACAATAGATATACATACTTCTCCTTAGTTGAAAGCATAATTATACATTTTAATTTAAGTTTTTGTTGGTGTTTTATTGGTGCTTTTTTGGAATTTGAAATTCAAAAGAACTTTTGGGCTTCCAGGAAATCTCTCTTGTGGGTTCCATCAACTGACAACTCTCGGTCTTCGCTAGTTAATAGAATCCACCACAATGAAAAATTGGCTAAGTATTTCCACCTTTGGTTTATATAAAGATAAACTATTTTTCACTCCGACTCTCCTTCACTTCTCTCATTTCTTCGACTCTCCTCTAGCTTTACATCGCTCCTCACCCCTTTTTTGAGCTTCCTCTGACAACCCCTTTTTTTCTCCTCCCTCATATATATATATATATATATATATATATATATATATATATATATATATATATATATAGATATATATATATGTTTCTAAACCCTATACATAGATTACTTGCAAACTAATACTTAAAATAGAAAAATAAAAAATTGAGAAAAGTTAAAATGAATATACACAAAGTTTTCCTCTTGGATCCCAAAACTGTGATTACTAGATTGATTTTTCACTATATTCCTTTCAATGCTATAATACATATATATTCATGTCGAAGCATTCATAAACCACAATCCCCTAACCCTTGATTAGAACATAACCATAGTTCCCTTGAATAGATGTATAAAATACCATGGGTAGAAAACCATAATGCCCAAAACCATGTTCAAATCCCATGCACAAAACAATGGGTGGGTCCTGGGTCACTGTATCGAACCCCATGCAAGGGGGGCACAACCGCCCTGTAAACCCCCCCACCCAACTATGCTCAGCACAACATACAATGCCTAATTCTAGTCATGGAAGGGATATAACACATACCCAAAATTCTCATGCTTGTTGTTTTATTTCCACACGGGGGATCACATGAGAGCTTTGCCATTGGTCCAATCCCGCAACACCCATTATTTCTCTATATCAAGAAAAATTCTTAGTGATTATATACTTTGTTAATGCATCTGCAATGTTCTTCAAAGTCTCCACCTTTACCAGCAACACCTTTTGTATTCAACCATATCCATGAAAAAATGATACTAAAAATCAATTTGCTTTGTCTTTCAATGATAAGTAGGGCTCTTAGCCAAGAGAATTGCAGTTTGGTTGTCACAATTTATGCTTGTAGCTCACTACACAAATTGCATACTTGAAACATAATATTTACAACAAACTAATTCCTTTCTTACGTGAGTGGCTACCATGTATTCAACCTATGTTGTTGAAAGTGCCACTACAAACTTTGTCTTACTCATTCAACTAACTGCTCCTCTAAAAAGGTTAAACACATACCCATTTGTAGATATTCTTTGACCCAGATCTCTAGCCCATTCTGCATCAACAAATCCATGAATTTCCGAAAATTTGTCCAATCTTGGTCTTTCTTGGTAACACAAACCATAATCACTAGTACCACGCAGGTCTCTTAAAACACCTTCCTTGGTTTCAGCATAAACATCCTCAATACTCCCATTGCATGTGCAATGTTTGGTATGGTGACACCCATTGCATATATCATTCTACAAAATGCACTCGCATATTGAACATGATACATTTCCTCTTCCTCTTCTTGTGTCTTAGGACATTGTTCTACATATGGTGTTACTCCTACAGGAATAGGAACCTTCACTATTGTATTATATTGAATATTAAACCTCTGCAATACTGTCTCAAAATACTTCCTCTGGTTTAACTAGAGGTTCCTCTTTTCCCAATCTTGTTCTTGCCTAAAATATAGTTTGCAACACCAAGATTCTTCATGCCGATTTTGGAAGAGAACTGGGTCTTCAGATCGTGGATAATTTCATTGTAATTTCAAGTCACCAACATATTATCCACGGATAACACCAAATAAATGACATGGTCAGAAACTAATTTAAAATACACATAATGATCTTCTTTTCTTCTCTTGAATCCATGTCCATGTATATATTTACCAAATTTTCAATACCACATCCTTGGTGATTGTTTTAACCGATCTAAAGAGTGTTTAACCTACATACCAGTTCATTCTTACCCTTCACTGCAAAGCCTTCACATGGCTTCATGTAGCTCTCTTCTTCCATATGTTGGTGAAGAAAGGTTGTCTTCACATCCATCTATTCTACCTCAAAATCAAAACCAACAACAATAGATAAAAGTAATCTAATAGAAGTTAACTTGGAAAAAAGAGAAAAATTATCACTAAAATCAATTCTCGCAACCTTGCAATAACCTTTTGCTACCAAATAATATCGATATTTCTCCACCTTACCTTCTGCATTCATATTCTTATTAAACACCAATTTTTTTGCAATGGGTTTCCATCCAACCGGCAACTCCACCAGATCTGAAGCATCATTTTTGTCCAAAGATGTCATTCCATCAAGCATCGCCTATTTCCATTGTTTGTCATCCTCAGAATCTACTACCTCCCTGACAGTTTTGGCATAATCATTAGTAATAAATAAACAAAAATTTGAACAGAAAGAAGGTGGACTATACCTTCTTGTGTTCCTTCTCTTTTGAATTTATCTTCTCAAAGCTGGAGTTTCTAGCTATTCCTCTTGCAATTCTTGTTCTTTTTTAGACTTCGATTCTTCCTCCTTTAGCACAAACTCTATCTTCTCAGGATCCTTTGGTAGGACGTCATGTTTAATAACATATTTCACCTCTCTAAAAACCACATCTCATTTGTACACAACCTTCGTTGTTTTTGGGTCTCAAAGCTTATAACCTTTCAAACCATTCCTATACCCATTGAAGATGCACGTTCCATATTTACTATCTGACAAGGTTACTTTTTCATTTTCAACATGTAGATATGCATCACAACCTATTACCCTTAGATGTGAAAGAGATGGTTTCTTACGAGTCCATACCTTATGTGCAGTGTTATCCTCCAATGCTGATGAAGGTGATATATTAAACGGGTAACATGCAGTCTCCACTACCTCTACCCAGAGTCCTTGTCCTATCCCGTCATTGTTGAGCATGCTTCTTTCCTTTTCCATCAAAGTCCTATTCATTATTTTTTCAACTTCATTTTGATGAGGTGTTTATAAACTATTCATTTTTTGTGATATACCACACTTATTACAGAACTCTTCAAATTCCTTCTTGTAGAACTCTCCACAAGTATCTATCCTCAACACCTTCATCTTCTTCTCTGTTATATTTTCCACAAGATCTTTAAATCCTTTAAACCTGTCAAATAATTTTATTTTATCCTGAGGAAATATATCCATGTTTTCCTTGAGAAGTCATCTATAAATCAGACATAAAACATAGAGTTACCAAGGGATGCAACTGACACATATCCAAACACATGCCTATACATAAGCTTTAATATCTCACTCATATTCTTAGTACTAGAGAGAAAGCGCACTCAATTATGCTTCCCATATACATAATCTTCACATAAATAAAAATCCAAAGAGAAATTAAACATACCTTCTACTATACCATTACCATGTAGTATTAGAAGGCCCTTCTGTTGGAACTAATATTAAGAGGGCCAGGGGGGTGAATTAGTATTTACAAATCAATAACTTCTTCATTTCCATAATTAAATTTATATACTTTACTTCAGTGAAGGGAACTCACGTGTGCACACAATTGTTGTTAAGCTAACTAGTGTATATCCAATGAACTTATAATTCTGTTAATTCATCATATGTTGATATTTAATCAGTGCATCAGTAGTTTATTAAAGATTAAATAGTAAACATGTGCAATAATAACATAATAAACCACCACACATAATCAACACGCATGAACACCAAGATTTAAGGTGTAAACCTGATGTGGGTGAAAACCACCTACTGTTGTTGGCTCTATCTTCTTTTAATAATAGTAAAATATGTTTACAATATTGTACTCGTGCATACTCATAGTAGTACCTAGGCACCCACTTGCAAAAGGCTACAAGCTTCTCTTGTTCTCCAGCTTGTACAGGAAGGGAGCTACAACCCCCTAGCTCTTGTACTAGTCGATATGTTTACTAGTATGTAGGCTCTGACCTACATAATGCTAAAACCTTCACTCGTTCTACAGCTACTACTGGAAGGGAGATCCAACACCCTGGCCGATCACCATACATTACTGGCTCGAGGCTTCGACTTCCTCAGTGAAGGCTCCAACCCTCAGTATCCTCCAAGGACAACGTTTCATAAATTTTCAGACTCAATGCTCCTAGTACACAATAATACACATGAAGGCCCTGTTTCATCAAATCAAAGTTCTATTGTATCAATGGCTAGATTGGCTTGTTGGATCAAGGAATAAAGATAAGATATTAATAAGTATTCTCTAATGTTTACTGTTGTTTTTTCTTATGTTTCTTCACAATCTTGCTTGTTTCACTAAAATCTAATTGTATAACAAGGAATGATATTTCAGAAATTACTTGAATGCACTTTGTCTTAACTGTTTTACATTTTGAATGATTTCTCCTAAACTATCTTAGCTAGGGAATTCTTAACTACTCCTTAGCTTCTGTAGTTTCTCCTTTGTCCTATAACAAAGGATTCTTAATTTCCATTTGTTCATGATCACCCTATGTTCTTCATTCTGATCCTGGCCCAAGGATTCTTAAGTGCCCTTTCACCCTAGTTAGAATCACTTCAACCATTAGCCCTGAAGATTTTCCTTTTGCTTTGCTAGCCTACCCTGTGAACATTCTCTTTAATGATATGGTCTAGTTATGTTATCCATTTGTTGACTCCATGGCTGATTGACTTGAAGACCTAGCGCTATCCATCTACTCCAAGAATTCCACCACCCAACCTTCAATTTAAAAACAAAACCCCAACCAACATTGAGAACTAGCCTGAAATCCCATAAAAACAAAGCTAAATTATAAAGAGAGAGCCCTCTCTGGACTTAGGTTGGGTAGAGCCCAAGCCTAGTGACCTTAGATTTATGCTTTTATTTGTAAATATTTACTATCATTTACTTTGAATAATTTCAATTAACTATTTCACACTTTGATATCTACTATTTTTCATAGTACAAATTAAATTCAAAAATGATGAATTTGAATCAATTTATCAATATTTTTATTTTTGTTTTATGAATCAATTTATTTCAGTATTGAATCTAAATCTAAATCACATTTATAAGATTTACAAATTTGGCTTTAGTATTATATTGTTGTTTGCTGATTTATATAATAATATATTTGTATGGACTGAATTTCTATTCTTGGGATCTCATCATTATTATTATCATCATTATATATTTAGAGAACCATACCCCTTTGCTAGGGGCCTCAATCTTACCTTGTCCCCTCTAAATTCCCCCAAAATTTTGAGGTGCTTTCATGTGTACCCCACAGATGTCCCTCTACTCCTGTGCTCCAAAATCCAATAAACTTGGTGGAACATTGCCATTATATATATGAAAATTATGACTTTGATCTTATGTTTCGAAGCTCATTTACATTGCATACTTGTCCATGGAACTGATATATTTCCACTTACTTCGGCACACTGTGAATAATGAAGTAGCTTAAAATTTGTAAATGTTAGATTCCTTAACACATACACACACACACACACACACTGTGTTTTTAGGTGTACGTGCACAACTCCTCATTCAGAATACAAGTGAACCATGTACATATGCATGTTCAGGAAATTAGTGATTCATTTATAATTATACTTAAACAGATATAAGCAAACGTTTTCATAATGGCTTCAGATTCAGAACCCAAAAAAGAAAAGTAACATTTTCATATATTCAACCATGTGTGCACATTCAGATAATACAAATAACCATCTAGTCGAGATACATCAATTTTTTCAAATATGCAATCTCCCAATTGCAAGAGGAATTAACCATATGCACTAGATTCCTATCTAGAAACCCTTAAACAATGGTTGTACATATTAACAACATTTTACCTTTGAGGGAATATGTATGGTTTTATAATATCTATCATAAAATGAATCAAGGAAGGAGAATGATTTCTATGAATTGGGTTTTGGCTACCAATCAATGGTTCCATGTGACTCAACAAACACAAGAATAGAGCATGGGACTGATCCCTCTGTAGGGTCCACAAGAACACTGTAGGTGAAATTAGTGATTTAGTAGACTAATCATAGAGTTATGGCTTATCAATGAATTGAACAAAGACTTACAAATTTATAACTCTATTATCAATGTAGTGGCACATAAAGAATGACCCATCCATCCAGTCAATGTGAATTTTGTGGCTATGTTTGACCACTCAAGTAAATTGATAGTTAGAAATGTTGTAGGTGTATTTGCAGAAAAATACCAACACCAATATAAGGATTTCAATTCAGTTATGTGTGGGAATGAACTAGTGATGCTTACATTCCTCCATAATAGATCATTCAAGAAATTAAACACGCCATATACATAGCAAGATTGAATGGATGACAAACTACAAATATTTTTCAACGCAGGAAACGCAAATGGGAAAACCAACATTTGATGGGATTTTATTCATCATTAGGAAATAGTTACAAATGGTTAGCTACACACTTTCAATAGAGATATTTGCAATTCTTACTCACTAGAAATAATTCTAAAAGCTTTTGTATCACGGGAATATATGCTTATGTATGGCCAGGCTCAACCTCTCCTTTCACATTTGATATTCAATCACATTACACCTTGGAGCCATATTTTTTTTCTACTACCCTTCTTTTCCCATTCTTCAATTCTCTTCAGTCTCTCTTGGTTATTTGCATGAAGCAAAATAACATATTATCAACATTTACCTTGGAATTTCAAACATTAAATTGATTTGGGTCACATTCATGAGGTGTTTTTGCCCTCGAACTTCAAGTTGATTGTTGACTTCAAAGTGTGCAAAAAGTTAATTTTTAACAAAGTTCAGAGGAGTTGATATTATTGAACCATTTCAGATCAAGAGATGTCAGACAAGAAATTCACTTGCTATGGTGAAACTCAATATTGTGAAAATCATATTTTTCCTAGGGCATCAATCCCCTCTTACATGAATATCCAACTTTCAAGATTTATGCAGATGGATTAAGGAACATGATAAATATTCAATAATGCTCCAATGAATAGATTATTATGTTACATCTATGTTGCTAGGATTGGAATCTAAAAATATGTCCTAGAGATTTTGAAGATGGAAAATAATGTTAGATTTTAGCATTTAGATATCTAAGTAGACAAAAACATGAAATCATTGTAAGGATCAAAAGTATACCTTGCAAGTATTTTGGATGGGGAAATATTGAACAATTTGATCAGATAAGGAGAATGAATTCTAAGATTTATATGTTTTTCAATGGACAAAAGGAAAGGAATTCTGATCGTTATATGTTCTTCATAATTTCAAATAATGTTCTTATTGTTTACTGCCTTTATTATTATTTTCATGACATAAATTCAATTAAACAAGAAATTTTCTATCTGATTTATCATTTTATTATCATAGATCCATTTGTTGAAGTTTCTTATGTATTGATGCATGTTGTAGTCATCGACACATCTAAGTAGGAAGAACCAAATCTACATGTTTTTATTTTGCAGTGTGGCCTTTTGGAAACAATATACTAACATGGATTACACAAAATTTAGGGTAATGTGAATGCCACAATGAATAAATAAATAAATATGAAAAAATTCCAAGAAAATGAATTTGTTGTGATATTTTGGTTAAATATGATATATCTTTACCCATGAAACAAAATCATTTATTTGGAAAATTGTCAAGAGTATTGATGATTTACAAGAAATATCTTTGTCTGAAATAACCCATCTTGTGAATATTATGAAGATGCCATCTCAAAGAATCCAGAGTGCATATTTGAAGGAAGGGCAACAAGTTCATACTCCTATTAGTTATGTTTTAGATTTCTTTGTAGCATT
>APFE031029989.1:0-15285 GCA_000404065.3 Pinus taeda
AAGGTCCAATCTCCAAAAGGTCAAAACAAGACTTGAAACCCTAGCCAAGCAAAATAAGGAAGACAAGCTTGAAATCCTTGCTGAGGAATCACTCATTGCCTAACATATCTCATAAGCCTTCCATAGATCAAATTTTGAAGAATTTTGAGAAATTTTGAAAATTTTGGAGTTTTTGCAGTTTTTGCACGAGTCACAATGCTAAAAGCGCAACGCCCTAGGCGCCGCGCTTTTCCTAGAGGCTTCCAAATGAAAAATGGCCACCACCATTGGATTCAGAAGGCCAAATATAGCAAGGAAAACCACTTTGCTAAGATTTTTTGTGTCAACTAAAAAAAACACCCAAAAAATCATGTTTATGCCCTGTTTTGGAGGCTAGGGTTGTGCTTTTGACCAGTCTAGGGAGAATCAACTTTTGGAGGGTCAAAACTTGACCATTTTGGAAAATAAAGGTAGATATAGAAACTAAATGTGACAAGCTTTCCAATGAGCTATCCTGGGCTCAATTTTGACACTGGTAACCCCCTCAAAAGTGGAGCTGAAGTTGGCGCTGCTCTTAGGATAGTGGCGCTGTGCTTTTGACACAAGTTTTCTGAGTTTCATCATTTTGTAAATTTTCTTAGTTTTGACAGTTTCACCTTAACAAATCATGTTTTTATCAATGTAATTGATGGATGTAAATGTAATAATGATGTTTTAAAGTTACATAGGGTAAATACATTAGATGAAAACTCTTTTTGTGATGTAATGAATGAGTTTCCAAAAAGTGAGGGATGAGTGAGTTTGACCTCCCTACACTCTAGGTTTCAGTTCAGATTTTGGTGGAACAACTACTTAGCTCATGGATTCGACCCTTGAGGATGAGAGAATTTGTTTGATGGCTATAGCTATCATTTCTTGACTCATGTCACAGGTGGGATGTTGTTGTATTGATCAGAGACACTAGTGTAATCAACGTTTGACAGAAATTTAATGATTGAGTTGCAACTATTTTGATGGAATACCTGTGGTGTGGCATTTTGACATAGTTTCTTCTTATGTTGCATATGTTTGAATGTTTTGTACTCTCATGTTTCATTTCACTTCTATGATATGTTGATTTTCAAGTTGATGAGCATAATACATCTTACATGTTATGTTTTGGGGAAATCTTCACAATTTGTCCATTTTCTTCAGTTTAGAAAGAATACATGCTTGTCTTGCTCTTTCTAGCACCTCACCAGTATGATTCATCTCACTCAAGAACCTTAAAGTGTTTGAGTGTCTACCTACCTTGCTCCACCAAATTTCTGCAATCATACCCTTATTTGCCCTGACCTAGTCTCTTTGACCTAATCCTCATCCAACAACCCAATTTCCAACAAACAAACAAACCCTTCTGCACATCATAACTAGCCTAAAACCCCAATTCATCCAACCTTCTTGGCTGTGATTTTGTGGAGAGAGCCCTCTCAGGCTTGGTAGGGCTAGATACCAAATCAAAAGGTTGGTTTGTGGTTACCTCAACTGAACTCTTCCTCAGCCTTGGAGATCCGGAGGAGTGATAACAGGGAGGACAAAAATCAGATTTTTTAATTCCACGTGTTAAATTTTGATTGAAGGGAGAGGACAAAAATCATTGTGTGCCATTGGTTGGGGTGAAGAATGTTTGCTCACTCCAACTTAGTAAAGGAAACACTTTTTGGTACTTGTAAAGAAAACGCTTTTTAGTATAATTACACTTTGTATAAATATAATTAATAAATAATATTATGATTTAAAAAATAAAAGAAATGATTTTTGACATAATTACACTTTGGGTAAATATAATTAATAAATAACCTTATGATTTAAAAGATGATTGAAAAGTATGTAAAATAAATTTTTATTAGTTTTTAAATATTAAAACATAACATAAAAATATATAAAACACATATTATTAAAACCAATTAATTCTTAATAATGTTTTCATAATACATTTTTATTTTTAAAATTCAAGCTAAGTATTTTCCATTAAAAAAATTGCATCTATTTAACAATAGTTTATTTTATGTAAGAATTGAAGTGCAACAAATATAAATATGTAAGAAGAAAATTGCATATATAGCATTATTTATCACATTTTTAATTTTATTTTAGCATTGTCAAAATTAATAAAAAGAAAAAAACATAATTTTCTATAAATTATATAAATATGTGTATTACATTATTATAATGGAACTAAGTGTAAAACTAAAAGCTAAATGATTAGTTGGTTCAAAAAGTGGACCAAAGTCTAATAATGTGATTAATCTGAAAAACATTTATCTACAATATAAATCACAAAAGTATCTAACTAAATGATAAAGTCAAAATTACTTTAACAATAAATAAAGACAATATAAAAAAAATGGTTTTCAACCAAAAAAAATGCTATTACATGAATAATTATTCAATTTAAACTAGCAATTGCCCCAAAAGGTGCAAATAGTTTGGATTAAAGTTTTCTGTGTTAGTTTGGTTGTTAATTTTTGACCGTATTAGCCCACATGGTTAGGAACTTGGTCTACGGTGTTCTTGACAGCTCCAAGGAATTGCCATCCCTAATAAGGCCAATGTTAGTGCCAGTGTTTGCATCCTACCATCAGTGATAAAAAATCAACTTTTTCATATCATTTTAAGGGTCCCACTCTTCTTCTTTTTTTTAATCATTCCACTAGGTCATGCAAAAAATTAGTCACTGATGGTAGTCCTAGTCCAAAAACATCACTCTTCCCTAAATGTGATTACTTGCTAGCATAGTTTCATATCTTGTTGACTATAAATCATCCATAAAGTTAATTTTATCATGCCATTTGTATCAGTCACGAGGTCATCATGTCATTTTGAAATTCAATCCTTCAAGGTCTCATTAGGTCTTTTAGGGTTTTTCAAGGTTGCATTAAGTCATTAGGGTTTCCAAGGTTCCAATAAAACTCCATTCCATTGCATAAGACTAACAAGTAAAGGGTGATCAAATAACATCTCTTCACCATGTGAAGATGATTTGTAAAGAGAAATGATTATTTCATCATGTAATTTTGAGTTCAAATGTAATTTTTTATATTTTCACTATGTAGTTTTATGTTATTCAATTTGTAATAAGTTCATGACTCCCAAGCTACCAACTCAGAGTTCCACTTGCCAAGAATCAAAATTTCAAAGTCAAATGACAACTAGACTAGAAGATCTTTGCAATGAGCTATCATGAGCTCAATTTGGAGTTGAGGGAGGCCTCCAAAAGTTGCTTGCAAGAGCACATTGCATTTTTGCACCCCCATTCTACACTTTTTGACTAGTCTTGGGAGAATTGAATTTTGAGGGGCTATACTTGATCATTTTCAGTTCTTAATAGGTCCATTGTGTAGCCAAGAGAGAGACCTTTCCAACGAGCTATCATGAGCTCAATTTGTACTTCGAGAAGGCACTCAAAAGATGATTTGAAATTGGTGTTGCGCTTAGGAGGGAGGTGTTGCACTTTGAGTAGTGGTCACCACCTTTTTTTGACACAGGCGCTGTGCTTCTGGGCAAGGCGCTACGATTTTTCTCGGTGAGCCCCCAGAGCACAAAAACACCTCCAAATTCTCTGAAAACTTCAACAAATTCTTGTTTCCTCTTCTACCAAGTAAGTCACACCAATTTTCCACCTCTTTAAACTCCTAAACAACATTTTTTTTAGTGTTTTGGTTCCTAAGAAAAATTGGCACTTGGGCAAGTGATAAAACCCCAAATCCATCCCTATCCAAAATGTGCTGCCCATAGACCCTATAACACCTTCCTACATCACTATTGAACCTATCCCTATCCCTACACTATCATTTCCTAGTCCCTAAACCCTTTTCCGATAAAACCCTAAGACCTAGGTTTCCAAAATTCCTAGGCAACCTCTACCATAAACCTATAATTTAATTATCATTCCCAACTCCCTTGACATTTTCACCTCCTATCACCTTCGACAGCTCCATAATCCCTCCCCTCATCTCCTCAAATTTTTATAGCCCTATCCCTATTCCCTAGACTTATTTCCACTTCCCATTCCCACCTACCTTATCCCTGGGGTTTCTTAACCAAACACTATGGAGGAAGATAGAGACTACGTGGAAGAGGAGGATACATAAGAAGAGGAGGATAAACAATTAGAAGAGGACAAAGAATAGAGGAGGCCACATAAAGGAGGCAAAATCCTAAGGCTAGAGCCCACTAACACAAATGAACTCATGGCTTCACCAATGGAAGTCTCATGTTTTTGGTATGTAGGTTGCCTTGATTTTTGCAAGATGATTGAAAGAGTTCAGCATCACACTGTTTTGAGCAAAATTTTTGCATCAAACCTTAAAGATAATCAAGTGAACCTAGCAGGAGTGACCTTCACTTTATATACTTCCATCATTGCTGCTTTCACAGGGATTCCAAACATGGGTGAGAGGTGGTTTAAATCAAAAGATTTGGAGGATCAATATTATGAACCATTCATCAAACCAATGTACATAAATGAGAGGAAGAGGGTTTTCCCTTTTAGCTACCTTCTTAATAGGTATACCCCCATGATGAAAATCATCATGGAGTACTTCTCTTGTGAAGGAAGGTTCTCTAGGCTGTACACATACCATATTAGACTGCTTATGCACTTCACAAGGGTCAAATTCCTCAATATGCCATACTATTTGTTCAGAAGCATAGAAAAAATGGCCCACATTATATAGAAGAGAGATTATGACCAGCAGATAAATAACCTTTTCCATCACTCATTGATCAAGATAATTGTCCTTCATCACCTTAACCAGTTGCATATTTCATGGGACAACTTCATTGCCAATGATATTTTCACTACTCCACAAGCTCCACATACTGAAGATATGCCTTCTTCATCTCATCCCACTGATCATCATGCTTAAGACATACCCCCTCCATCTCAGCCCACTACATCTATTCCTCCATCAGTTCAACCTATTTCACCGCCATCATCACCATTGCATGGTCATATAGGGTCACCTAGTAGAGTTGAGGTCAGCAAGCCTAAAGGGGTTGAAATAGGCATATTTACTAGAACATATCAAAAAGGGCATAGGCAGGCTTTTCCCCCACAGATTGTGGGAGGGGCCTTGCCTTCTTCATTAGCAAAGCAGGTACATAAGGGCAAGCAAAAGATCACAGAAGCAGATGAGCATGAGGAAGCCATGCAAGAGGATGATGATCCTCATAGTGAGGAGACAGATTTTGACCTAGTTGACTTGGTTCAGCCAGATAAACATGAAACTTCTAGTTTGCTTGTAAAAGAGAAGGATGCCCAAATTAGAGAGGTTCAGACTAATTTAGATAGAGTTAATTTTGTCATTTCTTTTCTTGAGCAGGAAAACAAGCAGCTAAAGACCAAAAATCTGATCGATGAGGTGAAACTCATCAAGCTCAAAGAGAAGAAAATAAAGCAAAGGTCATGCTTGATGAAGCATATGGGAAGCATGGTGATTTTGATGAGGAAAAATACCAAATTCCAAGAAAGAGGCCCAGGACTAGAGGGCTAAAAGGAGCTCTAGAACTAGAGAGGTAAAAAGAGGCTGAACTTGCAAATAAGCTCACTTTGAATGAGCAATTTGCCACCATGACCAATAAGGATCGAGAATATTGGTTTGAAAGGGTAAATGAGCATCTTGAGAAGCTCTTGAAGAAGTCAAAGAGGGACAATGACTTACAAAGAAAGATGGGCAAACATTACTTCAAGAAAAATCAAATTGAAAGGTCCAATCTCCAAAAGGTCAAAACAAGACTTGAAACCCTAGCCAAGCAAAATAAGGAAGACAAGCTTGAAATCCTTGCTGAGGAATCACTCATTGCCTAACATATCTCATAAGCCTTCCATAGATCAAATTTTGAAGAATTTTAAGAAATTTGGAAAATTTTGGAGTTTTTGCACGAGTCACAATGCTAAAAGCGCAACGCCCTAGGCGCTGTGCTTTTCCTAGAGGCTTCCAAATGGAAAATGGCCACCACCATTGGATTCAGAAGGCCAAATATAGCAAGGAAAACCACTTTGCTAAGATTTTTTGTGTCAACTAAAAAAACACCCAAAAAATCATGTTTATGCCCTGTTTTGGAGGCTAGGGTTGTGCTTTTGACCAGTCTAGGGAGAATCAACTTTTGGAGGGTCAAAACTTGACCATTTTGGAAAATAAAGGTAGATATAGAAACTAAATGTGACAAGCTTTCCAATGAGCTATCCTGGGCTCAATTTTGACACTGGTAACCCCCTCAAAAGTGGAGCTGAAGTTGGCGCTGCTCTTAGGATAGTGGCGCTGTGCTTTTGACACAAGTTTTCTGAGTTTCATCATTTTGTAAATTTTCTTAGTTTTGACAGTTTCACCTTAACAAATCATGTTTTTATCAATGTAATTGATGGATGTAAATGTAATAATGATGTTTTAAAGTTACATAGGGTAAATACATTAGATGAAAACTCTTTTTGTGATGTAATGAATGAGTTTCCAAAAAGTGAGGGATGAGTGAGTTTGACCTCCCTACACTCTAGGTTTCAGTTCAGATTTTGGTGGAACAACTACTTAGCTCATGGATTCGACCCTTGAGGATGAGAGAATTTGTTTGATGGCTATAGCTATCATTTCTTGACTCATGTCACAGGTGGGATGTTGTTGTATTGATCAGAGACACTAGTGTAATCAACGTTTGACAGAAATTTAATGATTGAGTTGCAACTATTTTGATGGAATACCTGTGGTGTGGCATTTTGACATAGTTTCTTCTTATGTTGCATATGTTTGAATGTTTTGTACTCTCATGTTTCATTTCACTTCTATGATATGTTGATTTTCAAGTTGATGAGCATAATACATCTTACATGTTATGTTTTGGGGAAATCTTCACAATTTGTCCATTTTCTTCAGTTTAGAAAGAATACATGCTTGTCTTGCTCTTTCTAGCACCTCACCAGTATGATTCATCTCACTCAAGAACCTTAAAGTGTTTGAGTGTCTACCTACCTTGCTCCACCAAATTTCTGCAATCATACCCTTATTTGCCCTGACCTAGTCTCTTTGACCTAATCCTCATCCAACAACCCAATTTCCAACAAACAAACAAACCCTTCTGCACATCATAACTAGCCTAAAACCCCAATTCATCCAACCTTCTTGGCTGTGATTTTGTGGAGAGAGCCCTCTCAGGCTTGGTAGGGCTAGATACCAAATCAAAAGGTTGGTTTGTGGTTACCTCAACTGAACTCTTCCTCAGCCTTGGAGATCCGGAGGAGTGATAACAGGGAGGACAAAAATCAGATTTTTTAATTCCACGTGTTAAATTTTGATTGAAGGGAGAGGACAAAAATCATTGTGTGCCATTGGTTGGGGTGAAGAATGTTTGCTCACTCCAACTTAGTAAAGGAAACACTTTTTGGTACTTGTAAAGAAAACGCTTTTTAGTATAATTACACTTTGTATAAATATAATTAATAAATAATATTATGATTTAAAAAATAAAAGAAATGATTTTTGACATAATTACACTTTGGGTAAATATAATTAATAAATAACCTTATGATTTAAAAGATGATTGAAAAGTATGTAAAATAAATTTTTATTAGTTTTTAAATATTAAAACATAACATAAAAATATATAAAACACATATTATTAAAACCAATTAATTCTTAATAATGTTTTCATAATACATTTTTATTTTTAAAATTCAAGCTAAGTATTTTCCATTAAAAAAATTGCATCTATTTAACAATAGTTTATTTTATGTAAGAATTGAAGTGCAACAAATATAAATATGTAAGAAGAAAATCGCATATATAGCATTATTTATCACATTTTTAATTTTATTTTAGCATTGTCAAAATTAATAAAAAGAAAAAAACATAATTTTCTATAAATTATATAAATATGTGTATTACATTATTATAATGGAACTAAGTGTAAAACTAAAAGCTAAATGATTAGTTGGTTCAAAAAGTGGACCAAAGTCTAATAATGTGATTAATCTGAAAAACATTTATCTACAATATAAATCACAAAAGTATCTAACTAAATGATAAAGTTAAAATTACTTTAACAATAAATAAAGACAATATAAAAAAAATGGTTTTCAACCAAAAAAAATGCTATTACATGAATAATTATTCAATTTAAACTAGCAATTGCCCCAAAAGGTGCAAATAGTTTGGATTAAAGTTTTCTGTGTTAGTTTGGTTGTTAATTTTTGACCGTATTAGCCCACATGGTTAGGAACTTGGTCTACGGTGTTCTTGACAGCTCCAAGGAATTGCCATCCCTAATAAGGCCAATGTTAGTGCCAGTGTTTGCATCCTACCATCAGTGATAAAAAATCAACTTTTTCATATCATTTTAAGGGTCCCACTCTTCTTCTTTTTTTTAATCATTCCACTAGGTCATGCAAAAAATTAGTCACTGATGGTAGTCCTAGTCCAAAAACATCACTCTTCCCTAAATGTGATTACTTGCTAGCATAGTTTCATATCTTGTTGACTATAAATCATCCATAAAGTTAATTTTATCATGCCATTTGTATCAGTCACGAGGTCATCATGTCATTTTGAAATTCAATCCTTCAAGGTCTCATTAGGTCTTTTAGGGTTTTTCAAGGTTGCATTAAGTCATTAGGGTTTCCAAGGTTCCAATAAAACTCCATTCCATTGCATAAGACTAACAAGTAAAGGGTGATCAAATAACATCTCTTCACCATGTGAAGATGATTTGTAAAGAGAAATGATTATTTCATCATGTAATTTTGAGTTCAAATGTAATTTTTTATATTTTCACTATGTAGTTTTATGTTATTCAATTTGTAATAAGTTCATGACTCCCAAGCTACCAACTCAGAGTTCCACTTGCCAAGAATCAAAATTTCAAAGTCAAATGACAACTAGACTAGAAGATCTTTGCAATGAGCTATCATGAGCTCAATTTGGAGTTGAGGGAGGCCTCCAAAAGTTGCTTGCAAGAGCACACTGCATTTTTGCACCCCCATTCTACACTTTTTGACTAGTCTTGGGAGAATTGAATTTTGAGGTGCTATACTTGATCATTTTCAGTTCTTAATAGGTCCATTGTGTAGCCAAGAGAGAGACCTTTCCAACGAGCTATCATGAGCTCAATTTGTACTTCGAGAAGGCACTCAAAAGATGATTTGAAATTGGTGTTGCGCTTAGGAGGGAGGTGTTGCACTTTGAGTAGTGGTCACCACCTTTTTTTGACACAGGCACTGTGCTTCTGGGCAAGGCGCTACGATTTTTCCCGGTGAGCCCCCAGAGCACAAAAACACCTCCAAATTCTCTGAAAACTTCAACAAATTCTTGTTTCCTCTTCTACCAAGTAAGTCACACCAATTTTCCACCTCTTTAAACTCCTAAACAACATTTTTTTTAGTGTTTTGGTTCCTAAGAAAAATTGGCACTTGGGCAAGTGATAAAACCCCATATCCATCCCTATCCAAAATGTGCTGCCCATAGACCCTATAACACCTTCCTACATCACTATTGAACCTATCCCTATCCCTACACTATCATTTCCTAGTCCCTAAACCCTTTTCCGATAAAACCCTAAGACCTAGGTTTCCAAAATTCCTAGGCAACCTCTACCATAAACCTATAATTTAATTATCATTCCCAACTCCCTTGACATTTTCACCTCCTATCACCTTCGACAGCTCCATAATCCCTCCCATCATCTCCTCAAATTTTTATAGCCCTATCCCTATTCCCTAGACTTATTTCCACTTCCCATTCCCACCTACCTTATCCCTGGGGTTTCTTAACCAAACACTATGGAGGAAGATAGAGACTACGTGGAAGAGGAGGATACATAAGAAGAGGAGGATAAACAATTAGAAGAGGACAAAGAATAGAGGAGGCCACATAAAGGAGGCAAAATCCTAAGGCTAGAGCCCACTAACACAAATGAACTCATGGCTTCACCAATGGAAGTCTCATGTTTTTGGTATGTAGGTTGCCTTGATTTTTGCAAGATGATTGAAAGAGTTCAGCATCACACTGTTTTGAGCAAAATTTTTGCATCAAACCTTAAAGATAATCAAGTGAACCTAGCAGGAGTGACCTTCACTTTATATACTTCCATCATTGCTGCTTTCACAGGGATTCCAAACATGGGTGAGAGGTGGTTTAAATCAAAAGATTTGGAGGATCAATATTATGAACCATTCATCAAACCAATGTACATAAATGAGAGGAAGAGGGTTTTCCCTTTTAGCTACCTTCTTAATAGGTATACCCCCATGATGAAAATCATCATGGAGTACTTCTCTTGTGAAGGAAGGTTCTCTAGGCTGTACACATACCATATTAGACTGCTTATGCACTTCACAAGGGTCAAATTCCTCAATATGCCATACTATTTGTTCAGAAGCATAGAAAAAATGGCCCACATTGTATAGAAGAGAGATTATGACCAGCAGATAAATAACCTTTTCCATCACTCATTGATCAAGATAATTGTCCTTCATCACCTTAACCAGTTGCATATTTCATGGGACAACTTCATTGCCAATGATATTTTCACTACTCCACAAGCTCCACATACTGAAGATATGCCTTCTTCATCTCATCCCACTGATCATCATGCTTAAGACATACCCCCTCCATCTCAGCCCACTACATCTATTCCTCCATCAGTTCAACCTATTTCACCGCCATCATCACCATTGCATGGTCATATAGGGTCACCTAGTAGAGTTGAGGTCAGCAAGCCTAAAGGGGTTGAAATAGGCATATTTACTAGAACATATCAAAAAGGGCATAGGCAGGCTTTTCCCCCACAGATTGTGGGAGGGGCCTTGCCTTCTTCATTAGCAAAGCAGGTACATAAGGGCAAGCAAAAGATCACAAAAGCAGATGAGCATGAGGAAGCCATGCAAGAGGATGATGATCCTCATAGTGAGGAGACAGATTTTGACCTAGTTGACTTGGTTCAGCCAGATAAACATGAAACTTCTAGTTTGCTTGTAAAAGAGAAGGATGCCCAAATTAGAGAGGTTCAGACTAATTTAGATAGAGTTAATTTTGTCATTTCTTTTCTTGAGCAGGAAAACAAGCAGCTAAAGACCAAAAATCTGATCGATGAGGTGAAACTCATCAAGCTCAAAGAGAAGAAAATAAAGCAAAGGTCATGCTTGATGAAGCATATGGGAAGCATGGTGATTTTGATGAGGAAAAATACCAAATTCCAAGAAAGAGGCCCAGGACTAGAGGGCTAAAAGGAGCTCTAGAACTAGAGAGGTAAAAAGAGGCTGAACTTGCAAATAAGCTCACTTTGAATGAGCAATTTGCCACCATGACCAATAAGGATCGAGAATATTGGTTTGAAAGGGTAAATGAGCATCTTGAGAAGCTCTTGAAGAAGTCAAAGAGGGACAATGACTTACAAAGAAAGATGGGCAAACATTACTTCAAGAAAAATCAAATTGAAAGGTCCAATCTCCAAAAGGTCAAAACAAGACTTGAAACCCTAGCCAAGCAAAATAAGGAAGACAAGCTTGAAATCCTTGCTGAGGAATCACTCATTGCCTAACATATCTCATAAGCCTTCCATAGATCAAATTTTGAAGAATTTTGAGAAATTTTGAAAATTTTGGAGTTTTTGCAGTTTTTGCACGAGTCACAATGCTAAAAGCGCAACGCCCTAGGCGCCGCGCTTTTCCTAGAGGCTTCCAAATGAAAAATGGCCACCACCATTGGATTCAGAAGGCCAAATATAGCAAGGAAAACCACTTTGCTAAGATTTTTTGTGTCAACTAAAAAAAACACCCAAAAAATCATGTTTATGCCCTGTTTTGGAGGCTAGGGTTGTGCTTTTGACCAGTCTAGGGAGAATCAACTTTTGGAGGGTCAAAACTTGACCATTTTGGAAAATAAAGGTAGATATAGAAACTAAATGTGACAAGCTTTCCAATGAGCTATCCTGGGCTCAATTTTGACACTGGTAACCCCCTCAAAAGTGGAGCTGAAGTTGGCGCTGCTCTTAGGATAGTGGCGCTGTGCTTTTGACACAAGTTTTCTGAGTTTCATCATTTTGTAAATTTTCTTAGTTTTGACAGTTTCACCTTAACAAATCATGTTTTTATCAATGTAATTGATGGATGTAAATGTAATAATGATGTTTTAAAGTTACATAGGGTAAATACATTAGATGAAAACTCTTTTTGTGATGTAATGAATGAGTTTCCAAAAAGTGAGGGATGAGTGAGTTTGACCTCCCTACACTCTAGGTTTCAGTTCAGATTTTGGTGGAACAACTACTTAGCTCATGGATTCGACCCTTGAGGATGAGAGAATTTGTTTGATGGCTATAGCTATCATTTCTTGACTCATGTCACAGGTGGGATGTTGTTGTATTGATCAGAGACACTAGTGTAATCAACGTTTGACAGAAATTTAATGATTGAGTTGCAACTATTTTGATGGAATACCTGTGGTGTGGCATTTTGACATAGTTTCTTCTTATGTTGCATATGTTTGAATGTTTTGTACTCTCATGTTTCATTTCACTTCTATGATATGTTGATTTTCAAGTTGATGAGCATAATACATCTTACATGTTATGTTTTGGGGAAATCTTCACAATTTGTCCATTTTCTTCAGTTTAGAAAGAATACATGCTTGTCTTGCTCTTTCTAGCACCTCACCAGTATGATTCATCTCACTCAATAACCTTAAAGTGTTTGAGTGTCTACCTACCTTGCTCCACCAAATTTCTGCAATCATACCCTTATTTGCCCTGACCTAGTCTCTTTGACCTAATCCTCATCCAACAACCCAATTTCCAACAAACAAACAAACCCTTCTGCACATCATAACTAGCCTAAAACCCCAATTCATCCAACCTTCTTGGCTGTGATTTTGTGGAGAGAGCCCTCTCAGGCTTGGTAGGGCTAGATACCAAATCAAAAGGTTGGTTTGTGGTTACCTCAACTGAACTCTTCCTCAGCCTTGGAGATCTGGAGGAGTGATAACAGGGAGGAGGACAAAAATCAGATTTTTTAATTCCACGTGTTAAATTTTGATTGAAGGGAGAGGACAAAAATCATTGTGTGCCATTGGTTGGGGTGAAGAATGTTTGCTCACTCCAACTTAGTAAAGGAAACACTTTTTGGTACTTGTAAAGAAAACGCTTTTTAGTATAATTACACTTTGTATAAATATAATTAATAAATAATATTATGATTTAAAAAATAAAAGAAATGATTTTTGACATAATTACACTTTGGGTAAATATAATTAATAAATAACCTTATGATTTAAAAGATGATTGAAAAGTATGTAAAATAAATTTTTATTAGTTTTTAAATATTAAAACATAACATAAAAATATATAAAACACATATTATTAAAACCAATTAATTCTTAATAATGTTTTCATAATACATTTTTATTTTTAAAATTCAAGCTAAGTATTTTCCATTAAAAAAATTGCATCTATTTAACAATAGTTTATTTTATGTAAGAATTGAAGTGCAACAAATATAAATATGTAAGAAGAAAATCGCATATATAGCATTATTTATCACATTTTTAATTTTATTTTAGCATTGTCAAAATTAATAAAAAGAAAAAAACATAATTTTCTATAAATTATATAAATATGTGTATTACATTATTATAATGGAACTAAGTGTAAAACTAAAAGCTAAATGATTAGTTGGTTCAAAAAGTGGACCAAAGTCTAATAATGTGATTAATCTGAAAAACATTTATCTACAATATAAATCACAAAAGTATCTAACTAAATGATAAAGTTAAAATTACTTTAACAATAAATAAAGACAATATAAAAAAAATGGTTTTCAACCAAAAAAAATGCTATTACATAAATAATTATTCAATTTAAACTAGCAATTGCCCCAAAAGGTGCAAATAGTTTGGATTAAAGTTTTCTGTGTTTAGTTTGGTTGTTAATTTTTGACCGTATTAGCCCACATGGTTAGGAACTTGGTCTACAGTGTTCTTGACAGCTCCAAGGAATTGCCATCCCTAATAAGGCCAATGTTAGTGCCAGTATTTGCATCCTACCATCAGTGATAAAAAATCAACTTTTTCATATCATTTTAAGGGTCCCACTCTTCTTTTTTTTTTTAATCATTCCACTAGGTCATGCAAAAAATTAGTCACTGATGGTAGTCCTAGTCCCAAAACATCACTCTTCCCTAAATGTGATTATTTGCTAGCATAGTTTCATATCTTGTTGACTATAAATCATCCATAAAGTTAATTTTATCATGCCATTTGTATCAGTCACGAGGTCATCATGTCATTTTGAAATTCAATCCTTCAAGGTCTCATTAGGTCTTTTAGGGTTTTTCAAGGTTGCTTTAAGTCATTAGGGTTTCCAAGGTTCCAATAAAACTCCATTCCATTGCATAAGACTAACAAGTAAAGGGTGATCAAATAACATCTCTTCACCATGTGAAGATGATTTGTAAAGAGAAATGATTATTTCATCATGTAATTTTGAGTTCAAATGTAATTTTTTATATTTTCACTATGTAGTTTTATGTTATTCAATTTGTAATGAGTTCATGACTCCCAAGCTACCAACTCAGAGTTCCACTTGCCAAGAATCAAAATTTCAAAGTCAAATGACAACTAGACTAGAAGATCTTTGCAATGAGCTATCATGAGCTCAATTTGGAGTTGAGGGAGGCCTCCAAAAGTTGCTTGCAAGAGCACACTACATTTTTGCACCCCCATTCTACACTTTTTGACTAGTCTTGGGAGAATTGAATTTTGAGGGGCTATACTTGATCATTTTCAGTTCTTAATAGGTCCATTGTGTAGCCAAGAGAGAGACCTTTCCAACGAGATATGATGAGCTCAATTTGTACTTCGAGAAGGCACTCAAAAGATGATTTGAAATTGGTGTTGCGCTTAGGAGGGAGGTGTTGCACTTTGAGTAGTGGTCACCACCTTTTTTTGACACAGGCGCTGTGCTTCTGGGCAAGGCGCTACGATTTTTCTCGGTGAGCCCCCAGAGCACAAAAACACCTCCAAATTCTCTGAAAACTTCAACAAATTCTTGTTTCCTCTTCTACCAAGTAAGTCACACCAATTTTCCACCTCTTTAAACTCCTAAACAACATTTTTTTTAGTGTTTTGGTTCCTAAGAAAAATTGGCACTTGGGCAAGTGATAAAACCCCAAATCCATCCCTATCCAAAATGTGCTGCCCATAGACCCTATAACACCTTCCTACATCACTATTGAACCTATCCCTATCCCTACACTATCATTTCCTAGTCCCTAAACCCTTTTCC
>APFE031029994.1:0-11345 GCA_000404065.3 Pinus taeda
GGAAATAAAACTTATCAAGGTATGTAATGTGTAGCGTGATGATTCAAACCTGAGAATCCCCACAGTCTTGTGGGCTTATAGAAGTACATGTAAGAAGTTAAATGGACATACACATTTCCGATTGGTATATGGGATCGAAGCTATCATCCTAATCGAATTCCTAGTACCCATCACATGCATTTCTCTAGCTACCTGGATGACAAAATCTAATGCGATGGAAAGACGACTACAATATTTACAACTAAAAGAAGCTCAGGCACTATCTAGCTCCAACCAGGAGGTGAAAAAGTCCTGATACAAGGCATGGCACATTCAAATGATTAATAAAAAGACACTTTAGGTGGAGGACTTAGTATTGTTGTGTGATAGCAAGTTTCTAAGGCATATAGGTAAATTTTGGATGCACTAGATGGGGCCTTATATTATCTAGCATGTGACTAACACTGACGCGGTAAAATTATGGAATTTGGATGGCACACTGCATGAGGGGTTTACTAATGGTAGCAATATGAAACTATATAGGGACAACTAAGCTCCTACACACACTAGATAGGGGATGTAGAAATCGAGCCTATCAGTTTCACATAAATAAGATAGACTAATGATTCAGTGTTAGGAAATTTAGAGTAGGAGGGTTGGAGATTAGGAGTTGGATTTTCTGTTTTAGTTTCAAAGATGTTGGTCACTGCATACTCAAAATATATTCTGAGGGAAATTGGGCATCATGTGGTGTTGGGGTCATCTGTATCTGAAGCTGATGATTGGCAGTGATGATGTGGCCAGGTGGCTCGCACATCGATTGCTACTGATAGTTATCCATGTCATATCAATTTAGCTAGGGTTGATGAAAAGTTATCACTAGAACCTTGATCGGGGGAAGTTTGGCAGGTAGTTAATGAGCATGCTTTGGGGAAATGACTTGTAATTATGAGGAAATTGGAAACATAGAGGGAAAAAATCGTCGAAGAAGATAGCAATCATAGTTGGGAGAGGAAGTCATCCTTTTCACCTTTGGTAGACGGTTAACGTTTGTAATGACAAATGATGTCAGGTTAAGGAAATAGGAGAGAATAATGGATTGGGACTGCAAAGTTAAATGTTTGGATGAAAGCACATGAGAGAAAGGTACCAAGTAATTGATAAAGGGATCACAAACAAGGAGTAGGAGGAAAAAATGGAGTTGTGAAGTAAAAGAACTGGGACTAGAGGAATCTAAGAGAAGAAGTAGGAGTTGAGGAAGAGAATGACAGGTAGATAATTATGTAAGGGAAGATCTGAGTAACATAAGAGAAAAATATGCACAAAAAATGCCATATATCCTTGCTAAAGGAAAAGTGGAAGTGAGTATTAAAAAGCAAGGAATACCCGAAAAAGAGAAGCTTTGAACCAACACTGGAAGATACAAGCTTAGAGCTAAGTATAGAAAGGGTGGAATTAATGGTAGTTGTGGGTTGCAAATCTAAGCCAAAGTATACACTGCCATTTTCAGGGCCCTATGAAACAATGTCAACACCTAAAGGATGCAAGTATATAGTACGAATACCACCTCTTCCACTAAGACTACTTTTCCAAGGGAGAATGATGAGTTTAATGGAGTGTATCAAGTACTTAGATCATGACTTGTATGACCCCTCCTGACATCCCAACCTTTAATGTTATCTAAAAATGGTGTCAAATCAACATAATGTTTGAGTGTTGAAAGCACATGACTGGGAGATTGTTGGTATTTTGAATTTGTTCCATATTTCACACTTTGGATGGCGAGACAAGGTGAGGTATGTTACAAAGTGTCTATTACACTATGTACATGAAGGATTTTTTTGCCTCGACCAGCCAACACCCATCATCGTAGAACTAATCCACAAGATTATTCGCCTCCTAGTGCAAGGAGAAGACATAGCGTTATTCATTAATGACAAGGTTCTCGTTGCAGCCATGACCGACACATTTGGGACCAAGAGAGGTAACCAAGGGTTATTAATTTTTTTGATAAATGACCAGGATACTAGGTTTGTGGAATAGGCTATCACTTGTAAATTATTTCACAAGTGTTGAGTATATGAGGTCCCCATAAGGGTAATTGTCATAGAAAATTGATGTGCCAAAAGAGAATGGTTTGCATTGGTTCCATTCTTGTTGCAAGATTTCAAGCCATACTGTCTAGACACTCAAGAATTGGATGTAGAATTTCACTATGCAAGGCTACTAATTTTGATAACACTAGTTAAATGGAAAAGGCCAAAAACCTTCCATCCATCGATTGACCTAGCAAAACCAATTGTAGCAGATGAATTTGAGAACTTATGGACTTCTAATGAAACAGAGAGAAAAATTCTCAACATAATCATTTTCTTTATATGGATATATGACACATCATTTCTTCGAAGAAACCCCATGCTTACCTACCAAGATCATGAGGAAGTTCAAGGGCGTAGTGCATTTCAAGGCCAGCCCTCACCAAATCTATATTTTATCATGAAGAGACCAAAACAAATGTTGGTGGAAGGCACCCTTTAGATTTACAATAGAAGAAATTGAGGGGATAATTGATGCAGTGGATTCTGAATGGAAGGTACTGAAGGAAGACTCCTAAGAAGCTAAACCCATCTCAAGTGGGGAAGAAACAACTATAACTAGTTTAGGCTAGGGTTAACAAGAAGCCTAATCCCTAGTTGTCCCAAAGCAAAAACCAGAAGGAGAACTTGTAATTCGAGGAGAACAACCAAAGTCTAGGAAACATAGGGTATTAAGGAATATAGGAAAAGGAAAAGGTTACTTATGCCTCCATGGTCCAGACAGTGTTGACAGAAGATGATTTCAAATGCCTTAGAGATTAGATGAAGATGAAGTAATGACTAAGTTCGATAAATTACAACAGATCATAAAGAGGTAAATACTAAACTCACCTTTCCATTAATTATGACATAATTAGAGGGTATACTTTCTAAGATGTTTGGGTTTCATCCCCAGCTTCGACCATAGACCATCATCAACTCATCATCCTAGCAGCCTAGGATGGTATTTCATATGCCAAGCATTGTTGTGGAGGTTTGGGAAAGGTTTGTGAAATAAACTATGGCTCTCGCAGTGCAAGTCAATGTATTACTATCAAAGTTAGGTTTAGAAGACTTGACATAGTTCCAACATCATGCAATAGAAGTGTTACAGGATAGACTCACAACCACGTAGGACGATTTGGAGTAGAAACAGAAAGAAAAAGAACAATTGCGTCAGGAATAATAGAGGTTGATGGAGGATAACCTAGAGTGGTGTGCCACTCCTACCTAAGTATATGAAGAATGCATTGAGGGGTTAGTTAACGTGACGACCCCCGCGCAATAGTCAGCAATGAAAGTTAAGGAGGCGATATAGGGTTTAAAGGAGAAAGTGATGGAGATCGAGGATAAACAACAAGTGTAGACAACACCTCAAGAACAACAATGCAAGGAGTTGGTTCGAAAATAAAAAGAGTAGTTAGTTGAATATGAAAGGAAACGTCAGAATATAGTGAAACAGGGTGACCAGATGTTGAATGCTTTGTCAAAGATTCCAACGATAAAATGATTTACCAAGCAAATATAAGAAGCACATGTCCAAATTCACAAAATTAATCAAAATGTAGGAAATATGAACCCCACTAATAGAATAAAAGTGATGCATGATAATTCGTAGCTTAGGGAGTCGGTAGATAAAATTTGCAAACTGTAAAAGCCCTAGACAAATCTCCAAGATCAAGTTTTGATAGTAGTTGACGAGTGCGGTGAATTGCTAAAATAAATGTTGACTATAAACAATGAGGATGTTGACATTGTCACTGGAAAACTGACCACCAGAATAAATCACATGAAATCCAAAGTGTGGGAGAATTTGTAAAAGGATGTAAATGAAAATATTTATTTGGCGGAGAAGGACTGAGTGGCTCAAGACAAGCCATATTTTTGTGTTGGGGGAGTATTGGAGCCCAGAAAATTTTACTAAAATTTGTAAGTACAAGGTCGCGCAGTAGGGATAAGGTGCAGGAAAGGTTGAACTAGAGCACAGCATGGGGCTTGTGTAGTATGCAGAGTGTGCCAAAAATGGATGTCATGTGGTAGGGTAATAGTGGTACCCAAGGATGGGAGGCCCATGCAGAAGAATCTCAATAGTTAGGATGTTGCAGAAGAGTGGAGCCAACTGAGAATATCCTGGCACATTATAGGATGGAGATGTTTTGGAGATAGAGGATAAGGGACAGAGTGGATTCGATTTGATCCAGATTTAAACAAGAATGCAATAAAATACAGAAATAACCAGGAATACAGAGATGCAGCAGAAATAATTCTTAATTTCATTAATGTAAAATACTGAAATATGCTTACAAACAGAAATGGAAATAAACTAGCTAGGGCGACGGTAGCTTACCTCAGAGAAGAGATGTGGCAGCTACATGCCTCTGAATTGCATTACAATGAGGCTCGAAGGCCTATTTATTGTTGAGAAACAATGGAAAACCCTAAACATCCAAAAATCTAACCCTAAAGATGAAACACCAAACTGTGGGCCCTATTTGGGTAAATTGGTACATCAACTTCCCAGGGTCATAACTTTGGCATACGATCTTTGTTTGACGCGCATAATATCTCGTTAGAAAGATCTATCCGAGAAATACAACTTTAGGAAGAGAAAAATCATTTCATAAACCCATGTTGCTCCCAATTTTCCAAAAAAATGTCATTTAGGGCCTCAAAACAGCTCTGGAAGTTCAAGACCCGAAAAACTGCTAAAAATAGTAAATTCTGCTACAATTAAGGAAACTAAAAAAAATGAAAGAGACAGTTGTGGGGATCCAAGTGGGATAGGTAAGTGGCCACCTTAATCCACCTAAATCATTCCTCCCCCCCTAGGAAGAAATGGTCCCCATTGCATTGAGTTCCTCCCTGAGATGAGGAAGTTTCTGCTGAGTTGGGTCCCTAGTGAGCTGTTCTAAAACCTCTGATGTGTCTAGTAATGGTGGAAATCATTGTCGATGGCGGTCCACATTGAACAATCGATGCAAGCGAAGGAATGGGGAAATTTTGTGCTCCAAAGAATTGTTTCCCACAGCCTTGGTATGGGCTCTTGTAAGGCATTCTTTCTGCAGATGCAACTAGACTTTGTCGCCCACTTGAAACTTGTGTGGTACCTAATGTTGATCATGTCGTTTCTTGTACTTGGAATTTTCTAGAATGGAGAAGTGATACATCGACCTATTGGGTAGAGGTGCTCTAGGAGTCAGATCGAATGAATGCTTGACCTGATAGTGCAACAGTGTCCCTGTGGGTGAGGAGAAGATGTTCATGTCTGCTTTCATGACCATATCCATTTTTTGATGCTGCTATGTGGAGGAACCCTTCGTAGGAGTCATGGATGTGGCGATGATCTTCCCCTTACTTTGGGAGTGAACCAGACAGAAAATGAATTTCCTAGTCTGGGAGATGATCTTGCTACATTTCTTAGCAGAGATTAAAGAGGTGGCGGTAGGTGGGGCTACCTCTGGTATCCTGTATAATGAATTACACAAATAAATAATAATAGAGCGAGGCCTTGACTCGTACACAACATGTCGCCTCCACAAGTACGGTTGGCCTAATAATACATCACAAACATCCATAGGTGCAACATCACACAATACCTCGTCTCTGAAGGGTTTGATGTTGTAGGGAAGGCGGCACTGCTACCGAACTCGGAGATCGCGTCCTTGGTGAAGCCACCTGATACTATACAGTTGTGGGTGTGGTGTAGTACGCCATGCCAAGCAAGGAGATGTTAAGGAACTCCATTTCATCTTGGATTTATCTGTGTAGGCAGTTGCAGTATTTGAGTACCAAATGCAGCTCAGAATACTTAATACCCAACTGTGTGTGAAGGGTATGAAAAATGTTTGTGAACTCTGGCACATCTTGTTCCCTTCCTTGTCGTAGCATGGTCCACTTTATGTATTTGTCCTCATAGCTTTTGACAAGGTAGTATTGCTCCTTGATGTCATCCCGAAATGAGTTCCAAGTGGGTGCGGCTGAAAATAGTGAGCCTGTACTTCCATACTTCTGCTTGCGGTAGGTTTCCCACTAGTCCTTGACATGGGGGGTTGCTTTGAGAAGAGAAAAAATAATCTTTTCCCGACTGGAAAAATCATGAATAGAAAAATACCCTCCTAGTAGATTTACCCATTTATCTATAGCATCTATGTCTATTTTACCCTCGAAGATGGGGATTTCAAATTAACTTGTACCTTAAAGGGTGTGGTGTTTCAGAGTAGCTGTTGGAAGCCGATGTGTCACCTCTAGGTAGCTATTGAAGGATTTGGGCAAAGTTGTCTAGCATCGCATTCCTTTGTCACTCGAGGGCCTCTTCGAGCAAGATTTTGATAGGATCTCCTACCCCCTCATCCTTCTTTTCATCCACCATGGGAGGCCGTTGGGATTTGTGAGTCTAGTCTTGCAAAGGTTTGACCAATTCAAGCCCTAACTCCTTATATCCTGACCTCATTGGGGACATGCAAAGAAAGATAGAGAAAGAGAAGATTGTTTTGATGCCACTGATCTAGATTTAAATAGGAATGCAATAAAATACAGAAATAACCATGAATACAGAGATGCAGCAGAAATAATGCTTCATTTCATTAATGTAAAATTTTGATGCTTACAAACAGAAATGGAAATAAACTAGCTAAGGCAATGGTAGCTTATCTCTAAGAAGAGATGTGGCGGCTACATGCCTCTGAACTGTGTTACAATGAGGCTTGAAGGCTTATTTATTGTTGAAAAACAATGGAAAAACCTAAACATCCAAAAACATAACCCTAGAAGATGAAATGCCAAACTGTGGGCCCCGTTTGGGTAAATTGGTACATCAACTTCCTGGGGTCGTAACTTTGGCATACGATCTCCGTTTGACGTGCACAATATCTTGTTAGAAAGATCTATCCAAGAACTACAACTTTGGGAAGAGAATCATTTGTCCAAGGACCGATGTCTCTCCCAGTTTTCCCAAAAAACATCGTTTAGGGCCTCAAAACGGCTCCGGAAGTTCAGGACCCGAAAGACTGCTAAAAATAGTAAATTGTGCTACAATTAAGGAAACTGAAAAAACTGAAAGAGACAGTTGTGGGGGTCCAAGTGGGATAGGTGGGTGGCCACCAACATACCTGGATCATGATTAGCGGGAAGGATATTTTGAATGACTAGTGATACACATGGGACAACTCAAGAAGGATGAGGAAATATCCTAATGGCTTGCAAGACAAATAGAGTGATCAAATGAGAAGCCAAGAGGGTTTGATAAGTTTCCAAGAAAATATAAGAATGGCTCCTAAGGACAGAGCACAGGTTGGATGTTCGTTAATGGACGTTGAATGTTGGTGAAGCACAAAATGTACTAAGCTATAAAGTATGTGTTTGGTTATATGATGTATATTTATTTGAGTCTTGGGTACAAGTTTGAGTCTATCATTGCTAGGAAACCTTATTGTAGTGAATATGTTCAATTTTATATGAGTTTTTTTCCTTATGGATTATTTTTATCGTATGGTTCCTGTCAATACATATTGTTATTTTGGAGCGTGTGTGAGCATGTTGGTGTAATGAATGTAATTATGGGTGCAACACCTATTTTGTTAATATTAATACAATCTAATGGATGGATAAGTTTCTCCAATTCTTTTTCACATATGTTGGAATGTTATATGTTGTTTTGATACATCAGTTTCTTGTCTAACATATGATAGTGTGAATGTTCGTAACATTGGTTGACAATCTAAAGGTTCATGATAATGATGTGGCTTGGGATTGTTATATGTAAAATTAATATTTTTTGTTTTGAACCTTTACAAATGTGTGTGATGGTTTGAATAGCTGTCATAGTGTTAAATTAATAAATAATGTTGCCTATCTGTAACTGGATTAATCTGGTTCTAGTGTTGATTTAATCCTTAATGATTGCACCTACTACATGTTGTAATCTATGCACATGCTTTTCTCAGACTCTTCCATTGAATGATGAGTTGAAAGTATTAACACTTTATGCAGTGCACAGTGATAGGTAGATAGTGAAGTAGGTGTCAACTAGAGGTAATATGTTGTGAGTTGTAAGATAGTATTGTTAGACTGTGGAAACCTAGTCCTGATAATCACCCATTGGCATCTCGGGTGAGACTGCACTCACTTTGTGGGTGTTGTCGAAAGGGGCGATGCTAAGAGGGTCTTTATTGGCCATTGCATAGAAAATCCTAGGTCTGCCATAATCCTACGCGTCAACAAGTATCAATTAAAACAACCACAAAATAAGTAAATACATAATATAAAAAAGTATTTATCTTCAAAACCCAAATGTGAAAACAAATATAAAATGGCATAAATTAATCTTGATTTCTTAGTAATTACATAATTACAATGAGGTTTTGGCTCTCTAGAGATTTTATGAATTACAATCTTAGAAATATTATTATAAATCCTTCTCTTTTTTGCATAGGTTTGCAAATTGAATTATCTTTTTAGTAGAAAATGGAAGGTTAGCATCCCCAACTCTTCAACTTCCTAACTCCATCACTCTTCCTCATTTGAATTTTGTTGGAAAGGTTTGGTTCATGATTCTTCTCTTTATTTATTTTTTATTCTTTTTATTCTTTAATTATTGTTTTGATTACAATGTAGCACTTGGATGTAATTGGTAGTGAATTGGACAAGCATTGGGCCCTTCACACTATCAAGCACTTCCTCTAACTTCATCATCAACCTTGTAGCCTCAAGCTTCACTTTCAAATCCAACCTTTAAACTTACTAAGTGTTTTACATTTGCATAGAGCCATTATACCATTTGATATTTGCTCAAGTCAATTTATTCATAAATTAGAATATGGAATTCATCTGTCTATTTTTTTGTCAACTAGACCCATTCAATTTTGAACTGGCAACATTGACACAAGGAGTGCCTTAATATTACACTCTATCACTAACTATTCTATGCCTCGATGCTATATAATTGTTAATGTTTAGAAGAAAATAAATATTGCAACAATTAGAACATACTCCCATAGACTTCACACTGAAACTCACTTATGGATAGAACCTAAAACATCTTGGAAAGAAAGTATGTATGAAGTTTACAATTCTAATAAAGTAAAATACAGAAAGCAATTTCCCTTAAATTGAATAACTTACATAAATATAAATATCATTTTCAAAATGTTTATAATATCACTAATATGTATAATGTGTTGGCCCATAAAAATCAAAACTAATAATATTTTTCTAATTTTATTTTTTTTTGTAAATCAAAATTTATATTACATCATTTCAAATATACATCGTCAGGATCTTGCTTTCAAAATACTTATGGCCTCATTCCTACCAGACTTTTTGGCCAAAAGGTGATGGCAACAAGATGTAGGCAGTGACAAGAGAAAGCTATAATAGTGCATACAGATAATCCGAAGTGACCAAAAAAGACCTAAAATACGCATGCATCCCACTGTCATCCTAGGGTAGCTACATTATTCGAGTCGGAAGCGTCTGGCTCATATTAAGTGGTTGGTGAGGATGAAAGGCCTCATGAACATGGGCCTCCATGTGAGTCATTCTCCCTTTCCGTTGGTCCTGTCTGTCCTAAATTCATTTCTATCCACACGGCAGAGAGACCAAACTATTGAGGATGTACCACTGTTATGTTGGAGGTGATTCATAAATGAAATGACCTCATTTCGTTCATCATGCTTGTCTCTAGCTAGTTGTTCCACCATTAGGGTCACTTCACTATTTTGAGCTTCTAGTGTGTCGAATGAAGGTCAAAGATCAACTCTTCTAGGAGAGTGAGCAGGTTGATGGTCTAACTCCTCACCATTGTCTCCCAAGTCCAATAGAAGGGCCATGCCTTGGCCCCATGGATCCATACCCCTGTAAACCTAGTCACAATGTTGTTACACTAACCCTTTGTAAACCAGGCCACCCAATTTTATTGCAAACAACCCACATCCTTGTCCACCCACCTTCGGCAATATGACACCACCAAGATGCCAATAGACGTGAGAAACCAAGGAAGGCTCCTCCACATGAAACTCCACTAGAAATAGAGTGCCTTATATGCCCAACAAGTCAGAGGAGGCACCAAAGGGATATAACTTTCCAAATAAATATCTACACACACAATAGTGAATTCAAGTTCTCTGAGGCCACACATGCACCATCCCGCCCTCCCCGTCTTTCATGGAGATCTAAATGTCTGGAATTTTCTTAGCCTCGTCATATCAGACCAGGGTCCCACACAAATACACCCTCTTCCCCTGCTCTGCGAAACTTGAACTCAAAATTTCTATGGTCATCACACAATATAGGCTTCACTCCATCAGGGGCAAGGGATGTCTGGGATGAGGAGCCACCATGCACACTAGACCAAAAATTCCCCCCATCAACCAATGCCCAAAACAATAGCACTTAACCTCTGCCTTTGTCATGTCTCAAGAAAGTTCTTTTCCTTTGCTCGAACAAAAAATTCCTTACCAAGTCTCATCGCCTTAATTCCACATAAAAGATCCATTAAAAACGTCATTACTCACCTCAACATTTCCTATTATCACCCATCAAAAATAAATTATTTAATTTAAAATAACAAAATAAAATAAAATAATTTTTAATATTTATTAAAAAAATACCTTAATAAATAAATAAGATCATTATCATCAAAAAAATAATCAAATAATAAAATATATATAATAATCATATCAAAAATTAAACTTAAATAATAAATTAGACTAACTTAATATAACAAAACAATCAATTTCAATCACTGCATTACCAGAACTTCTCTCACCCAGAGTTGCCAAAGTTGAGTTGTATTGTAAGTTAAATATCATTGTGTGCCTTTCTCGTGAAGTTCCACGAAGATTTGAAAAAAAACAGACTTGTATTGGAATGAACGTATCAATAAATGTTAAATGGTTTAATAATTATGGTCAATGATTGGCAATGGAAGGCACATAGTAAATGATAATGATGATGGTCTCATTACAAAAGAACACATGAGTGACTTGTACTCCCAATTACTGCAACAATGATTTGAGTTGAAATAACCTTTTCTATAAAAATTTAATTTGAAAATTTGCATATTTTTTAATTGGTTTAATAATTTATTTCTTCAAATGTGCTTCATATTTTGTTCTTACTACTAACCTAAATCCAAATCATTGAAATAAAATTTCAATTGAAAATTTCTTTTAAATTGAAAATTTTTTCATATTTTTTAATTGGCTTAATAATTTATTTCTTCAAATGTGCTTTATATTGTGTTACATTTGTAAAAGTTTTGATTATTAACTTAGATTCATTTTAACATTAGAT
>APFE031029995.1:4752-14862 GCA_000404065.3 Pinus taeda
CCTACCATGATCATCAGGACGGAAGCGAAGTGGCATTCCCACTATGGCCACCACACCTGGGAAATGGTCCAAAAGGTATATCAAACAAACAACCCTTGAAACAGGAGGTCTCATCACGAGCTGGCCTGCCCACTATTCGCTCCTCCCTCGTGAATGGCATTATGACTAACTGGTCACCAAGCCAGCATAATGGTCTACATTTTGACATTACACAATGTTTCCTGGCATACACAAAGGACTATGGTTCTAGGGGTGAAACAAACAACTCTGCCAAGGTTATGGACACTTGTCGGCAGCAGAGCACTGTTAATGGTATTGAAGTCGCATTTTTACACCAATAGGTAAGAAGATTGCATCCTCTTGTTCCTTATGCTGTGGTAATTAATTATATGATATTACCCAACCATATAACGCATGACTATATATTATCATCAATCATTACAAAACTAGTGACAGTGACCGCATGAGACTCTCTATTTATGGCAAATGTCTTATCTCCGAACTTCCATCAAATCACCGCAGTCTTTTACGTATTAAAGCGATGTAACTTTATACCTTGATTTCAGTAATAGGTTGTTTTTGTAAGCATGACATATTGCCATACGTTGTTCCTTAAAGACCTTACAACAGAACAGGCGTTGCTCCTTTATTTGACGGCTGGGACAACCTATCACATTACGAGGGGGGGGGGGAGGGTAACCTCATCATTCCCCAGAGCACGTGTCAGCTCGTCATTTGAGAAATTGTGTATTCAGGCACAGCACAGCTCAACGGTATTATCTTTTGCTATTTTTGTTTTCTTCTGCATGAGTTGTTGTTCAAAGCCATTTCCACTGCATCCGTCGTAGCATTAGAATTTGAACGAGTGATACACCATCAAATTCTCTGTGTTTCAACAAACAGTTGCCATTCCTTTGAGAATTTGCAAAGAAACTATGGGAGGAAGGTCAGTTTGCAGATAACCGCAAGTGTTAACTGTTTCGGCTACAGCCCGGAAAATCCTGAAAAAAGAAGGATGACTGACCTATCTCAACCGCCTGAAGGAGTCCAATGAAACAGTAGTGATTGAATTTTTACAGAATTTGCAAGAAGACTACTCCACAGTAAGAGGAAGATGAATAGCAGTCACCGATGACATAATAGCAGAAGTCTCAGGATTGCCAGCCACTGGATCGGTATGGATGATAAAGAAGGAAAGGCTGCAAAAGATTTTAGAAATCTTTCAAGATGAGGGCCAGAGCTTGACAATTCGAGGAAAGGGGGTGCTGCCAGCAACACTAGGAGAGCCATGGGCGGAATTAGTAAAAATCATCCAAAGCTACATCACCTGTGAAGGCACAAAAGACGTGGTAAGACCACGACATCTTAAACTCCTAGCTGTTTTAAAACAAAAATGCTCTGTGAATTTACCTTCATTGCTGAATTCACTACTTCATGACGTTGCACGAAGCATGAAAAGAGCACAGCACGTAGAGTCAGTCGTCAGCCACCACGGATTAATTCTGTTGATATTTAACTACAGTCTTACCCAGTAGCAGAGCATCTAGGAATAACTAATTACCATCATCAATGGAGGGTTGGCCACATCCGAACGTCCGAAAAAACGAAAACAAGTTACTAGCACACCCCAATGTTCAGAAAAACGGAAGCAGGACACTTGCACAACGGAGCAACCTTAGAAACGAAAGAAATATGAAAAACGGAAACATGTCACCAGCACACCCGAACAACCAGAAAAACGCAGAAAATCGGCCCGGCTCACATGGCTACAAGGGGGGCTGGAAAAGCCCTAGGAAGGCACGAGCCAGATAATAGAAATTGAAGATGAGTGAATCCCAAGCGAGGATAAAGAAGAAGAAGACAATGAGGAAGCAGAGCAGTCTGCAGAGGCTGAAACAGAAGAAGAAGACGACGAGGAAGCAGAGAATTCTGCAGAGGCAGAAAAAGAAGAAGAAGAAGAGGAGGCAGAGCAATCTACAAAAGGAGAAGAAGAAAAATATGAGCAATCTGAAGAGGAAGGAGACGAGGGAAAAGAAGCCGAGCAGTCTGAGCAGGAGGAAGGAATGGAACAATAGGAAGGTAGCCCATTACAAGACCCATTAGGGGAAGATGAATTGGCCAAAATTTTGGCCAATATGGGCGAATATGGCCAACCTTTGAGTCCATCGAACCTCCATGCCGTAAAGAAACCCCAGGAGAAAGATGCACCCAAGGAATCGCATGCAGAAGAGGCGGAAGTAGAAAATTTGTCCGTTCCTAATGAGAAGATATCAGAAAACTTTGAGCAGGAACAACCCGTTCCTAATCAGAAGGCACCAGAAGAAAGTCCGGAGGAAATAAGGGCAGAAGAAGAATTAGGCCAAGAAATAATAGAGCCAATTAAGGTTCTTGCTCCGGAACAGCTACCCCAGGGAGAAAATCAAGAAGCTAGCCGCAGTCCAAACTGCAGCAAACAACCTGTTGTTCCTTCTGAAGTAATAGCGGAAATAAGGGAATTACGAAAGGAACAACAGAGATCGTTGAACATAATAGCCCAACTTCACCAGTAGATTAGGGTTCTAAAGGTGAGGCAAAGGGTAAAAGGGACTTCAGGAAGAAAAGGTCTGACCACACTAGTAAAATCCCTTAAGGGCAAGAGGTGGAGGACTAGAATCCATCCTACTGCTCAAAACCCTGACAAAAGCCAAGCTGATATTCCAAAAGAAGCTGAAAAGCAGACTGTTGTTCCAATTGAAAAGGAACAGTAGTGGGCTGGTGTTCGTGTTAAAATTGAAAAGGATGATAAGATAGTTTAGATGGAGGCACCACCTTCAGGAGTAATAAGGGTTCTGAACTCGAAGCAGCACAATAAGAAAGTTCAGGTAAAGCTCTCGGCCTCCACGGCTACATGGAAAAAGGATTCGAAAACGATAACCCTTCACAAAGGTTTGACGTAGGCCTAGCAAGAAGCAGAAAAGCTTAGGGAGCAAACGGTCCCCCGAGAAAAATATGAAGAACTACAGCAGCAACTAAGGAACATCAACTTATCTGAAAGCCAAGCTTTCGAAGGATGGTGGAGGGAACAAGAGAAAGTTGCAAAGGTAACTCGTAGATTAGATGTAGTTATCAAATAGATGGATACCTTGTGTTCTCTATACAATGACGTCCTAGCATGTAGAGCCCGTGCCAAGAACTATGCCCTATTTCTAATGGAAAGGTATTTACAATTGAAAATAAAGGCTGTTAAAGCAGGTGCTCCCATACAAATTAACACTATAGATGATTTCATAAATTGCTGTAAACATTACGAGGTAAAAGTGCAAAGGTTATTGTGTGAATTTTACTTGCATAACCTTGTATTAGAACAAGAGACCGAACTGAACCCTGGCCCTTTTGTTGGGGAGATTCAATTGCAAGCATTTATCTCATTTGCAGTCAATCAAATTAAATGGCTTAAAGCCTACAACACTTTTCAAAGACAAGTAAACGAATTAGATCTATGGGTAAGAGCTGAGCCTAGGGACACAGAACAGTTATGGAGGAGACACAGAAATCTCATGAAGGCTCCAGGAGTGATTGAAGCATTAGGACCCATGCATGAAGCAATCATTCGGCAGGGACTTGAATACTTTTCCTCTATTAAAGACCCTGTCGTTGATGCAGCTAAATTTCGATATCGAATATCTAATCCGAATATCCCGCTTAGAGAACCATTTAAGTATGAGAATTTTAAACTTGCTGCTAACCGCTTTCCCCTCTATGGCGAAATTGTTTTGAGGGTAGGGCCATCTTGGTTAGGATATAGGTTCCAGAGTCCAATCATTTGGCATCCTGCACCCGGATACCAAGCCCTGTATGAGATGCCTGAGGGTCTGACAGGCCATTTCTTTGATCATTTAGTTTCGCATCACGGCTGTAGGCCCTCACACGCGATTCCATCTCCAGCCTACTCACTCACTGCCTTGCATGTCAACTACAATGTTTTCATGAGGCCATGAAAAAGGGTAAGCCAGGGGGTGTGTGGAGTATCAAAGAAGGTATGTTTTGATGGTATTTTCAGTATCTTTTCATTAGGACTTATAAGCCTTTTTGCATTATGAACTTAGAAAATAATAAAGAATTATAACGAAACATGTGAAATTTATATAGAACGCTGACAATTGTCGTTTCCATGTACAGGAGGGAGGAAGAACAAAAAGTGGCCATCCTAAAGGAAAAGACAAAGATGAATTAATTGTTGCCCCTTCGATGGGAGACCGCATGCAAACGAGATCAAAATGGACCAACCCAGGAAAGGAAGTAGAGATACCAGCTCGGCGTAGAAAATAGAAGAAGTAACTCAGGATTAACGATTCTGCGAATCCCTCAGAATCCTTGATCCTGAGGGATCACTGTTTTATCTATTTCTACATCTAGATATCTCCGTCGTCATCCTTATATAAGGGATAGAATTGTTAGCTAAAGGGGGGATGCCTTTATGTAATTTCTTTTAAAAAGATCAAGACTATGATCATTACGTCCTGTTAAGACTTGCGTTACTGTAATTTTACTTCATGCATTAATACAGACTTGGTTACTCTTTTATCTTTGAGTTTGGATCAACCTTAAGTGGTGTACCCCTAGAGGCTAAGGGCCCAGCCCTGGAGGACACTTGCTCTTGTACCATTACACGTGGTTTTTGTGTGGTTTGCTTATCGACGTGATCTGATAATCTGCCGTGTTTTGTAAAGTTTATGTTACATGATCTGTTGTGTTTAACCCATTTAATATTCCTGCAAACAAAAGTGTTTTATTGACGCTACATCATGTTACTATTCCTTTAAGTGTTGGCATAATACGATTAATCTCTACAGGATATTGTCATTCCATTACAGAGTTTTATGCGATTGTGCCCTAGCAGTACAACATTTATCTTGAAGGTTCTGATTTCACATGATTATTGAATCCTTGAATGTTATTGTTTTCGTCTTGAGATGCAATCATATGCTTTTATTTAGAGCGATAACGGAGTCGGATTAAGCACATTGTGTTTATATGGTTTTTAGTGTTGTTCCATCTTGGATCCGTAGGTAGTGCTGTTCCATTTCTGAATTGCTGTTCCATTTCTGACTTGCTGTTCCATTTCTGAATTGCTGTTCCATTTCTGAATTGCTGTTCCATTTCTGAATTGCTGTTCCATTTCAATTGTTGTTCCATTTCAATTGATGTTCCATTTCAAGATTGCTGATTTGTTGTTTTCTTTACTTGCCGTTTCATTTCTTATTTATTAAGGACGTTCTCAGGCTGTAGTGAGCATCGACATCTGCTTCCTAGCTCCCAGACCCCTGATCTGTTCTCTATAGTTTCTAAAGGGATGGGTTATTGCTATCGAACCCTTCACTGATGCGTTGTTCTATTTCATTGCTGTTTTCTTTACTTGCCGTTTCATCGATATCAGGATGTAGTGAGCATCGGCATCTGCTACTTGGCTCCTAGACCCCTGATCTGTTCTCATCAGTTACGAAAGGGATGGGTTATTGCCACCGAACCCTTGACTGATGAATTGCTTTGTGCGATTTAGCCCTTTGAAGTAGTTAAGTTATAGACACGCATTAATTTACTCTTGTATTTTTAAATCACTGTACTACGAGCATTACTCTGACAAATGCTAAGCCTCAGACTGAGACACTCTTTGAAATAGCAAGACGTTCCCAGATTGACATATTAATGTGAGGTAACTAGAGGTGAAAGAGACCCTTTTTATAGCTCTACAGCTCCTAGACTGAAATTTTCTATTCCTCCCCCTCCTAAATCAAACAGGGACTCTCATGCCGGCGATGGTGTGATTGGTACCTCAAGTACGCAAACCGAAAAGGCTCCATCTGGTAAAGTCCTTGTAGTTTCTAGTCAAAAATCAAATGACAAACTTCTTACCTCGGAGGTTAATGTTGTGTCGTCTGACAAGGGTAAAGAACCAAAGCAACTAAGAGGCAAGAAAAAAGGGAAAAACAAAAAGAAGAAACAAGAAGATTCGACTCCTGATACATATTCTGAAAACCCTACCGGGAAACAGAAACCTCGTTATCCATGTTTAATATGTAATGACAAGCATTTCACGAGAGATTGTCCACATCGAGCCGAGGTTGCAAAATTTTTAAAGACTTCAACTACCTTAGCGGTGTTGACTAATCCGTTTCCAAACCCATAAACCAACCTAGTTGCTATAGATCATGCTTCCAAATCCCAAATGCTTATGTTATCCATCTCAAAACAACAAAATGATGCATTGTTATTGACGAGGAATAAAGATTATGGGAATCCACAGATGTCGAACAACAAGGCTACAGATCAACCTAGGAGTTCGACAACAACTTCGTTAGAAGTTGTGCCACCCATCATTCCTAAATTAACTATAAAGTTGCCAAAGGGAGTAGTGCATAAATCGAAATTTAATCCTCGTGCCCCAGCAACATAGAATTATAATATAGTGGAGGATCTAGTTCAATTGCCATCCTCTATGTCGACACTCGAAGTAGTGCAGAATTTCCCCTCCCAAAAGCAGGCTCTGTTATCAGCAGTAGGTGGAATTGACCCAGTGGATTCCAATCTTGTGGCCTTTAACCATAAAGGATATGAACCTCAGTTACGGCCCAACTCACTTTCCTTATATAGGTAAAAACCCTCAACAAAATTGTTCATCGAACAATCATTGATGAGGGGGCATCTACTTGTATTATGTCAATGAGTTGCTGGAAAACTTTAGGCTCACCACGTCACGATCATCAACGAAATTAAAAGTGTTCGATGGAAGAACATACACGCAACTTGCAAGTTGAACTGGGGGGCAAGATAGTAGAAATTGAAGTCAAGGTAATCGATGGAAACCTTGACTACAATATCTTACTGGGAAGGCCCTGGATTTATGCTATGGCTGCTATTGTGTCAACATATTTTAGAAAGATTACATTTCCCTTCCAAGGCGGAATTACAATCGTTGACCAACTAACCTTTTTCCCCAATAGTTCATAAGCTACTGGAAGCATTCTGATGATCCATTGAAGCTCTCAATCACTTCAAAATGTCGGAGTAGGTCTCCTAAAAGACCCCGCCTTAATGGGTACTTTTTCCCTCCCACCTTCAAGTAATCTGGCAGAAGTGGTCGCAATGGAAACTTGTCATATGATATCTTCTACATCATCAAATATTAAGAAGAACTCTGAACATTTTGATAATATGGATCATCGCCAATTGTTACCCCTAAGCCCCATAGAAATTTTGTAGCAATCAATTTTCTAGGCCTGTGCGGCAAACCCAAATCAACACTCATCGAGTGTTTGGATAGATAGGTCTCTAGAATATGGCACCTCTTCAGATCCTTGGTCTCATATATATTATACAGACAAAGGAATCATTCAGTCAATGATCACAGGAGAGGCACCATTGGAAGATTACCACCATCATTCCCATCTTCAAGATAACGACGAATATTATGCCGGTGACCTTAATCATCCTTTATTTTTTGATTTTCTATCAAATACTGTAAAATGAGAACCCTTGAAGCAAAATTCCAAGTCAAGCCTTTGATTAGATCTCGTAAAATTCCAGTCGAGTCTTTCACTTGATCTCTTAAAAGAACCTTCATTCCATCCACCTGATAACCGTGAGTAGTTTGGTGAATGTAATGAAGCTTGGGGGGCATGCACCTATTTGTAAAGATATTTTTCCTTGTAGGTTATGTGATTGGTTTGTCACACCAGTCTGTCACACCATTCACCTTTGTCTATTCTGGACGAAGCTGTCCTGCTTGACCGCAATGATTTCCATCTAGTTACAAGAGACTCTCCTTTTCATCATGTTGGGGGCATGCAAACCAGCTGAGCATATGTTGTCGCATGGTTCAAGCTCATTAAAAAATAAACCAGGCTCTGAGCATATGTTGTCGCATGGTTCAAGCTCATTAAAAAATAAACCAGTTTCCGCAAAGTTCAAGCTCGTTAAAAAATAAACCTAGCACTAAGCACAGGTTGGCACAAGGTTCAATCTCATTAAAAAATAAACCCGCCTCTCGGTAAATAACCTTTCTGATTGCATTGCTATTAGCCTTTTGAGCCTTGGTCGTGTTCTTACCGTCACCTCCACTCTTTTAGCCGATCATACTCTTCCACTTGATTGTTTACCCTTTTGAGGAACATCTGCGACGAGTGATTTTGTTAGCCACCCTCTTTACACTGCCATGTTTGAGAAGTTCCAAACTTACCTGGAACCAATTTCTACCCGAAAGCACCACTTGTTCCTCAAAAACTGAGTCTCCTTTAAACCCTTTTTAGACTCATTAAATATGAAAATATTATGGAGCATTCCAGCTCATTAAAGTGTTTGGAAATAACGAGTCTACTTTAAAATCTTTTCAGTCTTGCTAAATATGAAAATATTGTCGAGCAATTGGCCTATCCAGCTCGCTAAAGTGATTGGAAGTGCCATCCCTCTTGTATTTTAATCTTTTTGGACTTGAGGGATTATCCCACAAAAAGATTGAGCGCTTGTCTTTTTCGGCTCGCTAAAGTGATCAGAAGAGTCATCCCTTTTGTATTATTTTAATCTTTTTTGGACTCAATGGATTATGATACGAAAAAGAACTGCTGGAGTTTCCTTTTTGTCCCTTTCCAAACTCTCTAAACATGAAAAGGACCGAGTTATCCTTGTTGTGAAACTTGTTAAAACAATAGCAACAAACTTGTCCATCTAGACAAGAACGAGTTTCATTGTCGCTAGGCTCGCTAAAACATAGCGACAGGTTTTCCCGAAGGGAAAATTATAGAACAGGCATATATTATCCTCCTCAAGCTTCACAAAAATAAAGAGGTACTAGTCAGCAATGACTAGGGAAAAAGGGAAGAAAACTTGAAGAATTTTATTGGTAGCAGGTCACTCTTGAACATTGTTGGCATTATGGTTCTGGTATGATTATATATTTCAGATGTTGTACTTGATGGCAACACCCATGGCATGGCTCTCATTTTTTTTTTGATGAAAATAAAGAAGTACGCAGGAGAACAGTTCAGGAGGTGTGTACCCACAGGTATGCCGTGCAAGGACTGCGTCCAAATACGTGGGTTTACCATTCATGAGGTGCGTACCCCAGTGCACACACTTCAAGGCAGTAAAGCGCGCACATGTGGGGTTTCCTACGATATTTAGCCGACGGTATTATGTTATCATGGTTTTGGCCCATTGTATTGTTTATTTTTTTATTATTATTGAGCCCCATGATCCTTGATTTGAGGAGGAACATGCCTATATAAAGCTAAGGAGATCATTTGGCTGTGGTATCTTTTGAGTATTGAATATCTTAAGATCTGATCTATTGGGTTCTCAGTTTTAAAAGCTTGATCTATAGAAGAGAAGTTGAAAGCGAATCTGTGAAGGGTGATTTTCCGAGCGCAAGGTTAGATCTGAGCATCTGACTTTATTTCAGCCCTAGACAGAGGTACGCAGAAGCAGCGAAAGAAAAGTGCGTGGGTACGCAGGAGAAGACAAAGGTACAGTGCGTGGGTACGCAAAGGCGACGAAGGTTCAGTGCGTGGGTACGCAGAGGTGACGAAGGTTCAGTGCGTGGGTACGCAGGGAGAAAGTGTTTCAGGTGCGTGCCTTCTGTAGCAGCTCGCAGCGCGATTACTCTTTTGGGTGCGTACCTTCTGTGAAAGTACGTGGCGCGATTATTCTTTTGAGTGCGTACCTCCTGGGAAGTACGCGACGCAATAGTAAATTTGGGTGCGTACAGTACGCTGATCAGTGAAAGGAGTAGTGCGTGGCCACGCAGCACAGCGGAAGGAGATCTGCGGGTATACGCAGTGAGACAGAGGGTGAAGTGCATAGCAACGCAGGCCAGTAAAAAGAAAACTTCGTATCTGAGTTAAGATCTTCTGTTGGTTGAATTTCTCTGTTGATAAGATGTTCTGGGTTCTGTTCTGTTATTGTTGATCTGGTTACTGCAGCTGTCTGTATAAATTACATGTACTTGATGTATATGGATCCAGTTTGAAAATTTATGAAAAGTGGTCCTTGAAAAGAAATAGGGGGTTGTAGCTCCCTTCTAGGAGAGACTGGAAAACGAGAGAGAGTTGTAGCTCTCTGCAGGTTGCAGCCTGCGTA
>APFE031030014.1:0-11670 GCA_000404065.3 Pinus taeda
CTACAAATGACCCTCCATGCGCTTTAAATAGAATTCATGGACGAATCGGGTGTCAAGCCACAGATCAAGTGTCGGTAATACCGAGGAGAGAATGAACCGTCCGATCACTACATATCGTGACCGTCGGATTGTAAGTTACAAAATGTACAACGGTAAAGAAACACACTTTACCTAACTCTATACTAGACCAAGTTGAACTTAACTATTTCCTATGTGTCGGAATATCCTAACAACTTGTATGGGGCATAATGGGCTAGACCTTGAAAACTAGACAAATGGGTTGGGCTGTAAAATATGTTTTTGTGTTAAAATGGTATAACAATTTTGACCCCTTATAGTACTAGTTGGAAGTTTTCTATCAAAAAATGAACATTCCAAACTAAGTTTATATGTGAAAGGTGTCCCTAGCAAGGTAAATATGGATTATTTCTTTAGGTACATGTGAAACGACATAATCTCCCCAATGAACTCTCTTTGGTGAGAAATGAAATTTCCTACAAACTTCTAGACACATCAAAAAATTCTAGAACCCTAACCTTAATGACTAAGAAAGGGTGTTGAAACCCTAGTTGAAAGGAGGGAGAAGGATTTAGCTCTTATTAAGGTTTTGATGTTATTTGACAAAACACTCGCTAATAGGTGTGGAGAGATCACAAATCATAGGAGAAATGGGAATTTGTAGGGCATTGTAGCATACCATAGTGTCTCATAGCTCCATGGTGAGCATAATTATCTCTATATTTTGCATTGTACTATCTTATTTAAGAAGAAAGGTACAATCCCTCATTCCATTAGGGTTTTTTACCATATAGATTTCTCCAAGGTAAATATTGTGTTCATGGTATTCCATTATAAATCTATGTTATATTTATGTTCTAATCATAGTCCAAATAATGCATATGGATTGCTTTCTTTTTTTGTTAAATATATGGAAATATTTCACACAATCAAGCATAGGCTTAGTATAATGGAAATAAGTTTAAGATTCATTATGATGAGCTCACCATTGAAATATCTAAGGTAGGTTACAAGTAATTTTCTTTAGACATTTGCGTAGCGTAAGTCTAGTGTACGCTTAATTGGTTCGAGAAGTCTAAATTCAAGAGAGAAATGTGTCTCATGGATCCAAAGATCAACACAACAAGTGAAAAGAAGAAGTCACAAGCCTTGGATATGTAAGCTGAGCATGGGGAAAAACCTATTGATAAGGGGGAATTAAGATTTTCATGGTTGGAATCTCAAGTTGCCAATTTTTCTAAGGGGCATCCAAGGACAAGAATAAGGTGTGAAGCCCTGTTTGGGATAGTTGACAATGTTAGTAAGATGTATCTTAATATTTTGTAAGAAAACCATCGAAGTAACAAAAGAAACAAATTTGTTTTTTGAAAGGGTCACTGATTCAATTTGGGATATCATGAAGCATCATCTCTAATAGAAATACCATATTACATTTTAGACTTCATTGTGAGAGAAATTAGAAACCAAATTGAATAAATATAAAACCTTTTAATCCCTATTATATAGATAAAAGTAATGAACATAATTTTAATTCAATATTTAAAAAGTTAATAAGAACCTGATTTATATTTAATAATTTTATAATAGAGATGTCCACATTTCCACTTTCACTTTTAATATAAAAAGGGTGAATGAAATCAACCTCGAAAAACAAAAAACCAAAAAAACAAAAAAAATCATTATTAAAATATGCATATTCCGAAACAACAAGTTAATAATATTTTATTAAGAAATAATGATTACATGCATAAACATCAAATTTAGAATACCTACAACATAATTTCCTAAGTGGTTTCCCCCATTTCATCACGAGAGGGGTTTTTTTGCACAATGTATTTGTTCAAAGACCATTGGCTATCTAATACCAATGCAATAAAGCATATATTTGCAAAAAAAATCTATTAGTTAAAAAAAAAAAAATAATAACGAAAGCAAATCTGCAACATAACACAAAATTAGTACGATTTTCACGTAATAGGATAATAAAATTTGACTCAGTGAGGTTTTCTAACGTTACAAAGGATATACAATATGCATGCACGCACTATTGTTTTATTTTTATTTTTTTCTCATCAAATAAAGGTATTGCCTTTCACCCTCATTAGGTTGGAAAAGCAGCTATGAAAATAAGTTGTCCATCTCGTGCTGTAAATATCCAACGATAGTGTCTTAAATTCTCTTAATCTCATCAATGGATTGGGTTGACCATGGAATGACATGTAATTCTCCATGGGGCTTGCTCTTACTGCATCATAATCCACGATTATTGTCGTTGTAACAATGTCACAAATTTCACATTCAAACCCAATAAAGGCAGACCACATGGACTAGTGTCAAGGGTTGGCTACATCATCCTAGGTTATTTTTCAATAAAACTTGGAATCCAAAAAACCCTAACTCCAAATCAAGGAATGGAAGATCTTGATTCAACTAGATCTTCCATTATAAAACCAATTACATCTTTAAATGAATTAGACAACTAAACCAAATATATAAAGTATAGATGCACTTATGGCATGGCATACTTTCTACCCACCATTCTCTCTTTTGGTATGATAAACGCGTCAAACTAGGCTAGAGTATGTAGTAAGAAAAGATTGGTGTCATCTATGTCACACAGTTTGGGTTCGAATTTGAGTTCGAAAATGATTAAGTTCGATTCAAAGTCGAATTTTCTGTGATTAGTAAATATTTATATCAAAATCAATCAATAAACACATATGAGTAAGCATTATGATTAGTAAACATATATGAATAACTTAATCATAGTAACATCTAGTTTTCAATGATATTAGTTAAATATAAACTTACACCATAGTAGTTTGCAAATGCAAAAAGAAATGACATAAATTTTAATATTCAAAATTCAAAATTTAAAAGAACGCCTATAATGTCAAATACTTGTAATCTGAAAAAATCACAAAATTAAAACATACAACTATATTGTATTGTAAAATTATGGAGAACATATTTAAGTTTCAAAATTTTAAAAAAGAAGTCAATAATGTCAAGTAGTTATAATCCAAAAGTGAAAACCTCATTTTTTTATTATCAAATCCAACTTTAGGTTTGACTTGAGTTTCAAATTCGATTAGGTTCGAATTCAATCAGGTTTGACCTTCGAGTTCAAATTTAAGGTTTTGTGAACCTAAATGAATCTAATTTTTTTTTTCGGGGTTCGCCGAATTTCGAACCTCCAGTTTCAAATTTAGTGAACACTGTGACATTGGGTGTCATTAATGTTAGAAGATTTGGTTTAAATGTGAATAAGTTCCATGAAATATTCTCATTCTTGGAAAATAATTATCACTTGTAATGTGGATTCATACCTTCTAGACAATGGGAGGTAGAATGCAACATACCTTCACTAGGAGACTTGGAAGGTAAGATAATGATAAATATCCAACATCATACTAGCTTTTCCCATTCTAGGTTGAGATCAAGAGGATGTTCCACTTGATCTAGTTGAATAAGTGATTAGGCAATTCATAACATACCTTCTTTTATGAGGATTGACTAGTGCATGAAGAACACCTTTCTCTATGCTCAAATTGATGGGATTCAACTATTTTATGGTTGCCATAGGTGGATGTTAATGCTATTATCAAAAGCACAATAACGAGTTGATATGCATGCCCACCTAAGTCAAACAAGAACTAGTGCATTTTTCCATGGAATCATTGAGCACATGACAAATTGCTATTCAATTTGAATTTAGAGTTCCTACATTGTGAGATCAAGAGGCCACCCTAGATATCAAGAGAATAAGAAATCTACTTCCCAAGGCTTATCAAGGATACCATGGAATTTGAGCACATGGATATTTGTCAAGGAATAGAGTAAATATTGATAGAAAAGCATGGTGGGAGTTTGTAATGGAGAAATTCTAGGTGTCCTCATAACACTCTAGAAAAAGTATATGATTATTGTTAGCCTCAAAAAATATCTATAGCACTTGATTATCCACATATGATTTGCATTGTGATATAGGTTTGTGTTTTTATGTCAATGGCTCCTATATTTCTTGTTTGTTTGTTTGTTGAAAAAATATAGTTTGCATGAGTGCAAAGAGAGTGTTGACCAATTTTTACACAAGTAGCATGCAATCACCATACATATTCATTGTATGTGTGAATGTAGTGACATCGGTATGTGTTGTTCCCTCATTTATCTGCCTATTTCTTTGGATCATAGGTGATACATGGAAGATTATTCTCCACATATTCAAATAGTCGTGAGCATATGTTGATTGTAGATTCCAAAATCTAGTTGCAACGAAGCAAATTTAATAGTTCAATTTGCTCCATGTTTGTTGTGGGCATATAATTTGCAATCAACATAAAGATGCCCATCAAATAGCGAGGGGGAGAAGATTAGTTTTTATATTCAAGTTCACTCAAGCACATGAATTAAATTAGTTAAGAGTGATAGTGAGAGGAGTGGAGTCCTTGCTTTTAAATTAACTAACAAAAATAAGAAATGACTCGCCACCTTTTCATACTCTAGTTGAATCCACCTTGTTTATGAATTCCTTGACCAATGCGTGATAAATTTAGCACAAGTGTCTTTAGACATGTGATTTTATTAATCAATGAAAAAACTTACATAATAGGTGAGAGGCATAGCATATATATAACCTATCTAATTCATCTCAACATGCCATGTGTCCTTGATCAACAACTCAAGGATGATCACTATGACAAGGATGTGACAAGGCCTATCCATCTTTTAAGGAATACATCACTTCTAGAACAACTTTATTATTCTAAGAAAAATACATATCTAGAGTCACTTTATTGTTCGAGGAAAAACACCTAATGAAATAAACTTTAGGATTATGTGTAAATCCACAACAACCCCCCACCCCCCCCCCCCCCCCCCCCTTTTAATCCAAAAGTTTATGTTCACAAATGGCAATTTTTTCTTTAGAGTTGGTGAATTTTATTTTTCCCAACAACTTGGTGAAAATGTCTGAAGTTTGATCTTCAGATGGACACTATTATGGCTTGATGATGTTGTTGTTGATGAATGTTATGATGAAGTGATACTTGGACATGCTTGCTATTATTATGAAATGTTGGAGTCTTGGCCATTTTTTTCACTGATTGTTTATAAATGAATAATGTAGTTTGTGTTTTTTGAATAGCACCAAGCTCTTGCAAAATTCTTTGTATCTAAGGAAATTTCACATTTTGCTTCTTAAGTTGAAATGTATTATGCCTCTGCTAAAGAATCTACCACTGTTGCCTGCTTATTGTTGAACCCATATTCATTAAATAACCCAATATTGATGTTCTATCATCAATACCATTTCCAAAATCTGCATCTGAATATGGAACAAGTGTAAAGTACTTCTTCTTCTTATATAGAACCCCAAAATCCTTTGTTCCCTGTATGTAACCTAAGAACCCATTTTTTTCATTTAAATGACTTTCTCTAGGCGCTTGTGTGAATTAAAAAATAATGGTAATTGCATATGGAAAATTTGGGCAAGTAGGTGTCAAGTAAATGAGGCTTCTAATCAATTGTCTATAGCGTGTATTGTTTAGCAATTCCCCGTCAAATTTTGAAAGTTATAAGTTTTTTTCAATAGGAATAAGAGAGGGTTTATATTCTTCCATGTCAAACTTCTTCAACAATTCTATAACATTCTTGGTTAGAATAATGAAGATTTGATTATTTTGTTGTGAAACATCTACTCCAAGATATTAATGAAGTGGCCCCAAGTATGTCATTTAAGTCCCTTTTGAAGTACTTGTTTTACCTACTTGATGTGATCTTCATGATTTCCTATAATGTTTAAGTCATCAACATAAATAACAATAATAACCAAGTTTTAACCTTTCAAATTGAATACAAAGTATCATCATACTCGTTGTGATGAAAACCACCATGCCTGAGGTATTCATCCATTTTGGTATACATGCTTTGGGTGTCTGTATCAAGCCATATAAATCTACAAACTGTATGCTCTTACCCTTCAAACTCAAATCCAAAGGGTTGAGTCATGTAGACTTCTCCTTTCAAATCACCATTAAAAAAACGCTTACATCCATTTGATAAGTGTATGATCATATTGTGTAGCAAAATTTATCACCATCTTGATTGTGTTCCACTTTGTTGTTGGGGAAACCATTTATTCATCCTTAATCCCTTGTTTTTGAGCAAAAGTATTTATCTACAAGCCTTACTTTGTACGTATCCACTTCATCATTTACTTTATAATTAACTTAATCCATTTATTGTTGATGGGTTTAACATTAGTTCGACAATAATAAGTTTTCATGTTCCATTTGTAATTATTGGATTATATTCATCCACCATGGCTTGTTGTCATTATTTATGCTTCATCACTTCTACAAAAGTTGCAGTTCAATTTAATAATGAGTGACTAAGTCAAAATTCGATTGAGATGCACTTCTAGTCCATGTTTTGTTTATCTTCATGAAAATGTTTTATTAGTTGTGTGAATCATTTTGGTATGTTATGTTGTCCTTATGGTGAAGTTGTTGTATTAGGTCTATCATGTGTTGAAGAATCATCATCTAAAGAGAAGTTATCTAACTCATGAATATTCGTATTGGGGCTAAGTATTTCTCAATCTTGTTTGATTTTCTTTCAGAAATTGCATTTTTTGCCCTATTCTCCAAGTTACGAAGGAGTTTATCAAGCTCTTGCACTATCTGAATTTTTGGCTCATCAAAGACAACACCCCAACTAATAACAAATTTCCCATTAGATAACAACATATATCCTCTATTTTTATATGAATAGCCAAGAACAATGTATTTCATAATGTGATTTCTAGCTTAGTCCTTTTTCCTTAGGAACTAAGGTTTAGCAAGTGGAGCCAAAAACTCGACGCTGATTAATTGAAGGCTTAGTAACATACCAAGCTTCATATGGAATAATTTCATCTAAGGCCAATGTGGGTGTTCGATTATATAACTATTGTATGAAATGTTTCTACCTAATACTTTGTGCTCAACCCCTTGAAATGCAACATAGATCTTGTCATTTCCATTAGAGTTTTTTCATTTTTTTAATGACTCCATTATGTTATGGAGTATAAGAATTGGTCAACTGCCTTTTTATTCATTTCTTCTAGAATTATCATTGAATTCAATTGTAGTGAATTCTCCTCCCGTGATCTATTCTCAATGTGGCAATCTTTCCTTTGGTGACATTTTCAATCAAATGTTAAAATTGTATGAATTTGTCAAAGGCTTTTGATTTATCCTTTAGAAAAATATACCCAAGCTATCATTGTAAAATAATAAATGAAAATAACGAAGTATTTTCATCCGCCAAGAGAATATTCCATAGGATAACAAATGTCATAATGGATTACTTGCACACATTCGTTTGCTTGGCACATGGGAAAATGATTCCTCTTTTGTTTTCTAATACTACAAGCTTCATACTTAGAAACTTCCTTTTTGAAATTGGGAAATCCTTTAACTAAATCATTTGTTTTAAGTTTACTAAGGTTGTCAAAATTAAAATGGCCAAATTTGTAATGCCATAATTGTAGAGAGCCAATAGATTAATCCACTGATGTTGTCAATTCTTGTTTTCCATCTTCATAACCCTTCATTATTATTTTGAAATTTTGTTTAACTAAATTGATTTTGATCCATCCATATTCTATGATGATTTCATGATGTCCTTGTCTTATGAGCACCAAGGACAACAACTTTTTCTTGAATGTTATAACATTTCTGGAAGAAAAATGTGGACTAATCCTTCTCCTTGAGGTGCCTGAGTTATATCATTTGTCAAAAAAATTGCATTGAGTTCAATATCTTGATATGTCCATATAATATCTCTTTTTTGTAGCACATGTGTTGAGTAGCTCCTAGATGAAGTATCCAATCATCTTCAAATTCTTTTCTTGGCAATTTGTTGGTGACCATCTAATCTACACATTCATTCTTCATATTTATTGTCATATCATCTTCCTCATTTTTTGCACACTAAGTTGATGTTGAATCATTAGACTTAAAATTTTGTTTGAAAGTTCATTTATTCTTTGACAAATTTTCATTTCTAGTTTTACAATCTTCTACCACATGTCCAATGCAAATACATATTTTTCATTTGAGTTGAGACATCTCTTCACCTTTTGGAAAAAATTCCTGAGATGTCCTGAATATTTTTTATTTTGATTGTTTCTCTCTTCCTTAGCTTCTACTTTGGTCACATCTAAAGTATTTATTTCTCCCTCTTCCTCTGTAATCTCCAGTACACAACCTCTTTTCAAGTACTTCCATTATACATACCTCTTCCTCATGTGTTCGCATTGTATGGGCCTCTTTCTCTAGTATTTTCATTGGATGAACCTCTCCTTTTTTGGCCTTCTCCTTTACTTATGTTGGCGAAGAGAAGATATTCTCTTGAGTTCTTGGTTTTACTAAATGTCTTAGCATGTTGGACAAGCAAGCCACCAAGGGAATCAAAATTCTGATTTCCTAATTTATTAGCAATTTCTAATGTTTCCAAAAAATATTCTTAAGATGGTGGCAAGCCATTCATCAAGATGGAAGTGATAAGTTTTTTTTCCACATCTCAAAAACCACATTTTAGTAATTTTTGTCCTATATTTTCGAACAAGAAATATATTCCAAAACACCCCTCCTTCAACCATATTTCAAAGCAATTTAGTATGAATCTCAACCCTTTTTGCTTGGGATATATTTTTTAAAATTTGCAATGCATTCCGCGAATTATATACATTTTCAATATTTATATACATCTCATCTGCCATAGAAGATTGCAACAGTGCAAATGCCTTTTTATCTATTGCTTATTATTATTTTTCCATTACAAATGTATTTTTGCAAATCATTAAAGATTGATGTATTATGCACATAATGACTCGAGTCTTGTAGTCTTGGGTCCTTCCAACTTTTTTTATTCCACAAATAAATTTACTAGTTTTGACATAATGAATGATTTATCAAATTTCTATGATAAAAAAAATTGAAGAATATAATGCACGAGAGACAGCGCACACACTGCAAATGAGTGTTCTAGGGACTTGGAATTGACCCTTTGACAACAACTTAAAAAAAGGTTGTTCATAGAATATTTCACTTGACTTTTATCGACATTTTCAACTACAAATTACACTTATTTTTGTCAAACTTACAAATTTTTACCAAATAATCTTCAATTAATGATAAGCATTCCCCCTCTTTGAAGTGAAGAAAAAAATGTTCAAATATTTCAGTTACAATGAACCACCATTCTCCCCCGAAACTAGAGAAAGTTTTAATTATTGAACAATAAATTGCATCAACCTTGTCACTCCAATGGTATGAAATCAAGGTCATTTTGAACCATTATAACTTCAATTATAAAACAAACACATAGAAAGGTCCTCCATTTCCCATTACAAATCAATCCAATGAAAATGAATATGAGTAGCATCTTTTAAGGCCATGGTCACACAAAAATTTGAATTGAATATAATTCTTCATTCAATAGTGAAAGTTGGATGTATTATCTTTGAAAACTTGAATAATAGCAGAGCAAAATCTAGCAGCAGAGAGATGAATATCTATGCGCCCATGAAGAAGAGGAGAGGGGAAGTGATTTCTAGGAAGAGGTTGAGGCTGCCCCAAACCACGATGTCGACTTTCTTGTTCCTCCATTCAATGAATCAGTTGAAGGGCTTGGGGAAACAAAATTCTATGAGGTAGATGGTTGATTGGCCAAAGGAGTAGTCGAACTTGTTCCAAAATGAATGGGAGTAGGAGCAGGAGCATGTGTGGTTTCCCTTCTTGGTCTTTCCAGTGTCGGGATGAATCTTGGGCTTTTGTAGGTGTTGAGGCTATTTTTGTCGCAATGAGTGGTGGTGAATACCTTAAGCCTTACTCATATGTGTACACAAGAATTCATATGGTGTATATACATTTTCTTTGGCACTAAATAATTCTTGTGTATACATTTGCTTTGGAAATGAATAGATTCTATGAGGTATGTAACCCTGAAAGTATGTAAGTAATATGGTATATAGGTGCTAGTACCTTAACCCTTGACTTTGGTATATACCTCCACGTGAGCACTACATTTTTTAAGCAACGAAGAGCTTTGTATGGACTTGTGTCTCATCAAGAAAAGGCATTGCAACCTTCTAAATAAATGTCACCTATACATTACAATAAGTGGGAGGACGTTGAATAGTAATTTTGCAAATTTTACACAGTGTTACCAGAAGCATTAAAATATGACATTGGGAATGAAGATCCAAACAATTTATTTCCACAGAAAAATAATTACCAAATTTATAATATCTAAGCAATTTCATCATACAACTCCCTTCTCAATAAAAAGATAGATCTTGGATCTACAAATTCATTTCAGATCTTAAAAAATATTTTAAAATTTGACTATTTGTTTTGAGAAGATTGTAGATCTAGATTATTTCAGTATTGTCATGCGGAAAGAGTTATTTTTGCGGACAAACCTAACCTCCCTAGGAGTCTAAGACTCTCTAGTGACAAACAAACCAAACAAGAGCAATCCTTCTCTAAACATACATTATTCTATGAGAAACCAAGTGTTTTCTGATCTTACCTTAGGTCCATCGCTTGTTGTAGCAGTCCAGCCTTGCTGATCCAGATGAGTTCCTCCTTCACTTTAAGACCTGCATACACTAACAAGACAAACGATTACATAACACCTGAATATTTCATAAAACAAAGCATATTCATCACATAGACCAAGGAGTACATGAAATAATTTATTAACAAAAAATCATTGAGAAGAATGGACTTATTTGTATTAAGGAAACAAAAAAGGAACCATTACAACTTGAGCCTTGGTGTTGTGCAAGCTCCTCCCAAGGTCCAACAAGAGATTTCCTCTACTTTGACAAGCTCACCCACTCCCAATATGGCAACAAGGAAGGATAGTGATCTCTCCTCACAAGTCAACAATGGAAGTCCTAATTCCAGCAGCATTTACCCTTTAGAATGTTCAGCTTTCAACCTCCCCTCCCTCTGGCCCAATGCCTGTATTTATAGTATTCTAGAGGAGGTTATTCAGTTCCAACATCAATGGGATACTCCCTCTTTTGGATGGGGTAGCTCCTCTCTTGATGGGATAAGCTCCTCTATCATAGGGATGCATGAACCATCTGGAGGCGCTCAATACACGTCAAAAACTCTTCTAGAAGGCTCTAAAGTGACCACAAGTAACTTTTTAAAGATGAAACTCGCGCCTTTTGACCTTTACAGGGGTACGCACCCAACCTTTAGCTTACAGAGCGTACAAGTACGTAGGTACAATGTGTTTGGAGTGCGTACACGCAGGCAAGGTAGAGAGAACCTGCGTACCCAGAGATAAACATGTTTTTAAGTGACTTTCTCTCTTTTTGAAGTTGACATGAAGAGCAGAGGTATGAGGCTTGACAAGGAGGATAATATGACTATTGATGGAGCCATATTAACTGCAGATAGTCATGGTGACAAATTTCAGTGTAACAGATTGCCCCCTAAAGTACGAAGCCTGTAATAGATAAGGGTGTTAATTCATATAGGAAGGGTGAAGTACTTTATCATTTCGAGGATCATCTTGTGGAGAGCCCAGTCAGAACCTGCAATTTGCAACACAAAATACATGTATAAGATCATATCATCGCTGAGG
>APFE031030024.1:3171-26101 GCA_000404065.3 Pinus taeda
AGAGAAGGATTGCTCTTACTTGTTTTGTTTGTCACTAGAGAGTCTTAGACTCCTAGGGAGGTTAGTTTTGTCAGCAAAAATAACTCTTTCCGCTTGACACTTCCAGACAGGCCAATGACACTGTGATCATAGGTTTCCTAGAAACCAATATATTGTCTAGGTTTGGTTGCCCCACTAAAATCATTACTGATAATGCTGCAGCTTTTAAGTCAAAGAAAATGATTAGTTTTTGTAACAAGTATCACATTACACTGGGCCATTCCATAGCCTACTACCCTCAAGGGAATGGACTGGCCGAATCTTCCAATAAGAGTCTCATAAATATTATCAAAAAACTATTGGAAGAAAACAAGAAAACTTGGAACAAAAAACTGATAAATGCTTTATGGGCAGATAGGCTTACAACAAAAAAATCCATTGGAACCAGTCCTTATTAGTTAGTATATGGCATGGAGGTTTTATTTCCTTCATCATTAGGAGTTCCTGTCATGAAAATACTCCAAGAAGCTCAAGTGGAACCTAATGATATTCAAAGAAAGATAAACCAGACCATCAATTTACAGCAGACCAGGGAGGAGGTTTACCAAAGATCCCAAGTGTTGCAGGAGAAACTTAAGAAGATATTCGACAGAAGAACCAAGGCAGAAGATTTCTACCTTGGAGATAAAGTGTTAAGATGGGATTCTAGAAGAGGGGATAAGGGGAAACATGGGAAGTTTGACTTCCTATGGAAAGGACCATACGTCATCTATGCTTTCAAAGGGAACAATGCATATTTTCTCAAAGAGTTAGATGGTACAGAAGCAAAAGGACCAGTCAATGGTCAGATGCTAAAGCATTACTTTGATCCTACTTAATAATGTTACCATGTTCTTCATAGTACATATTATATCCTTTGTAATTTCATAGTGTTGATTGGACAGTAATATTTTGGAGTTGAAGCCCAAAGAGAAGGTTGTAAGCTTCAAAAGTATCACTGTCACACATACAATAAAGAAGCAAGCTAAAGAAGATTGCAAAGCATAATAAAAGTCATCAAGAGGCCATTGGTCTACTATTCTTGACTTTCTACCAGGTAAAGCCATCCCAGAGTGGAGCCACTATTATGCCCCTATACCAATAGGTGTCATATATCATGATTGACTTGGTTTAGCTTTGTAATATGTTCATACCTTTTCTTGTTGCAAAGGTTTTCCATAGTTGTAAAATTTAAAAAAAAAATAAAAATGTAAAGAGGGTATACCCTAAAAGAAAAATCAAATGGTGAAAAGAAATAAAAAGGGGTCAAAAAATGAAAGAAAATGAACCCCAACAAAAGGAGAAGACCAGGAAAGTGTGCAAGTCTAAATGCCACTACTTTTTTACTTTTACATAATAAAAAAATTGTGTGCAGCTTGTCACTTATGCCACAATCCATGGTAAGAAAATATCTTAATCTTGGTTATTCCATGTTTTCAATTTCATGTTTTAGATACAGAGAATAAAGATCTGACCAAATAATGTAATTTTGGTAGATAAATAGATAGGTAGAGTGAAAAAAGAGCTCATCAGTTTAATCTGAGCCCTTGGATATAATGATTGTAGACTTAGATAGGCATCACCATGTAAAAGAAAAGAAAGTTTGATAAGGGTTTTCCAGTTTAAGTGCACCCTAATAAAGAAGTGAAAATGCTAGGTTAAGTGGGTAGGGTAACTAGATGATGGTTGCAGAATAATATGTTGTGAATGATAAGTCTAAATGTGTAAATATTTTACTTTCATCACAAGGCAAAGGCATGCATCACATAGAAGGTACATCAAGCAAGAAAAGTCAAAAATAATTAACTTCCCTACTCATTTCCCCTAAATTTTCACTAATTTCCCCTAAGTGCCAAGGTATCCATCAAATTAAAAGGGCTCAAAATATTTCTCTGACTTTTGGAGGGACCAGACCCTCGGCCCAATAATCTGTAATACCTTAAGCACTTAAACCCCTTCACCAATAATCACACCCCTTCATAATTCATTCATTCCCCTAAAATAAAACATTCTCCATAAAACATAGGGAAAATAAAACATTCTCCATAAAAACCCTCATGTTCACTTAGCCTAAGTTTTAAATATACACATGAAAATGTTTTAAACTTAGCGCATACTTCACAAAGTCATATTAACAGCTAATTTATGTTATTATATAATTCCCCTTTATAAAGTTACCAATTCCCGTATTATTATAAATATGAAAAAACCCCAAATTTTATATATATCTCATCCTTGGTTGCAAAATAACCATAATAAACACCGATAATTGGGATATTTAGTTAAATCGTAACTAATTAAGAACCCCGACCCCTCTATGTTAATATAAGGATTAATTAACCCCCACGATTAATTAATAAATTTTTCGACCAATCACATCGCCCCCGATGTAATTATAAACCTTTAATTATGTCGGGCCCACCCTCCATTAAACTTCCGCCACCTCACCTCCCCGATAGTTGTCCGATCAAGGCCTGCAAATCCGACGGTTGTCATGCATATCGCACAACCCTCCACGACTGAACTTTAGCACGTGATGGCGAGAAGTTTTGCAAATAGTGTCTGTGCTACATGTCACTCATTGTATGGAATCGCGCAGTCACTCCCAAATACCGCCTCCCCTCCATTAGCGGTGCGATGAAAAGCGCTTGCCACCTCCCGCTACCAAGAAAATGTCAAATCATTCTCTCACTGATGCCACCTATCCTAATCCTGAACCCGCCAAAGTTTTGACTTTGTATAAAAAACAAAGTTAAATAGTTTTCATCCTATTTTGTGAATACATGCATGCAAACTGAACGTTGAGGTCAACCAGCTCATCCACCCAACCATCAACCGCTCTCAAACTTGCTGTCGACATCGCGCCAAGTCCACCATTCTCACCCAATGAACCGGCATTCCAACGCCCATCATTAAAAAACAATTATTTACCAGTTTCCGTCTAAAAACCCTATGAATACTTGCTTTCCTCTGTAATTATCTTGAAAACCCCAAATTTCACCAAAAATTTAGTTGCTGCATTCACAATTCAAGTTTCCCAAGACCCTCTGTTTCACCAATTTCATATAAAAAGCTCAATTTCCTATCTGAATCCACAAGAACCAAAATGGAAACCCTCGTGGCCCTAAATGTAGCACCCACCACTACCCCTCACCGTGATTTGGATTATCTACCCCTGGCAGATAAAGATTTTAAAATAAAAGACCTGGATACTGACGAAGACCACCTGAAAGTATTTTGCCAATGCCGAGACAATCACATGAATGGCTATGATACCATAGGACTTTGGGAATCCAATCTCCCAATGTATTTTCTCCCCTCTGTGCGCATTTTCCCTGACATTGTCCATCAGTGTCATGCAAACTATGATCCCAACCTCAGAGCAGTATTGTCCCCCAATCAAAATGTCCTCTTCACAATTACTGTAGACTCAATCAATGAGATGCTTCAGTTTCGGCCCAGTCAAGCCCTCACCCCCATTTCCCTTGGAAATTTGCTTGAGAAATCATCTAAATTGTCCCAATCTAAACTCATTCGCCTTTGCCAAACTTTTATAGATAAACATCATCAACCCCAAAATCCCCCTCCCTATCTGTCAGTTTTCTTCACAGAGACAGGCAAAACTATAGTTGACATGGTAGCTACAGTCATGGGATTCAATACTAGTGACTATGTAGATGAATTGACCCTAGTTTTGATTTCCATTTGCGCCCCTGGTCAACCTCCAGATATCAAGTATAACTATGCTGCATTTATTGCTGAGAAAATTCATGAACAGTTCATGAGGCTGGAGAATGAAAATGTTTTTAAGTACTCCACATTCATATATCACCTTATCCTTTACTATCATCCTGACAAGCTCCCATTTTCTGTGAATATATTTGATACAAAGGGTAATCCGAGGTCAGTCATTTTTTGGACTTCTATCTTTCATCATTCATTTTCCTGTCCTTATTCATATAATGAATTCATTGACTAGTTTGTCCACCCAGTGACCACCATGCTGACAGGAAATCCTCCTCCTAGGATTGGTGATGAAATCAAAAGAACTTTTCAGCTATCCAAACAGTACAAGGTAGGTGACTGGTACTTGTACCAGAATCACACAGAGATCAAGATATATGGTTGTGAGCTCCCTCCGTTAAAACTACCAAAATATGTTCCAATGAGGTTGTTTGCATTGGAGTATTAGAGACAAATGATAAACTCAGATCAAATTCACTTTACCAAGGCCAAGAAGAAATCACAACTAAAACTCTTGAAGTAACAGGAATAGGTATAGGTACAGCACAGGTAGGAACTTCAGGTCAAAGCACTAAAGAATTAATCAAGTCCATGTAGGAAATTAAACTCCAAGTTTCTGAACTCCAAAAGGTAAAGGAGAAGTTTGTCACCTTAGAGCAGAAGTATGATGTGTCAAAGATCAATTTTGCTGAAGAAGTGAGGAAAAATAAAGGCTTGGCTCAACAAGTAAAAACTCTGGAAAAGGACCTCACATTTGAAAAGCCTTTAATAGATATCAAGAAAATATTATGGACCAACATCACTCAATCAATCAATGATGTTTTGTCATCAATTCAAATCATTTTTGAATAGATTGACCTAGTCAAAGTTACTCTTCAAGAGATTCAAAAAACTAAGGAAGATCTATGAGGGAAACCTGAAGAAGTTATCAGGTTAATAAGCTTTTTGAACAGCAGAAACATGCATCAATTGGAACAACTGAATATTGAGGATAGGACTAGAACCATCCTTGAAATCAAGAAAATCTTGACCAAAAGGACTTTAATGCAGAACCTAGAAAGAAAATGTCAGAATATGCAGGAGGATATAGATGAATTTATGGAAAAGTTTGGCATCTTACAGAGCAAAGGACTTCCAAGTCCTTTAGTTATCAATGATATGTTAATGTTGACAAATTGGTTCAATATCCAAATAACCAAGCCAGTTCCTCTGTTAGTTCATTTGCACCCAAGGCATTACCTACAGGCAGAGTTCTCTATGACAATCTAGAAAACCTTTTTTATGTTGATCATGAATTGAAACACTTCTTTCCAATACAGCCAAATTTTGTAAAATACACAGAGGATGATGAAATCTACAGAAAACTAACAAAGACCAGGATACCAAGGGATGATTGGTGGATAGATATGACAAACATTTTATGATTTACCTTGGTAAAAAGTAAAATTGAAGTATTTACCATAGGCAATTTTGGTAAACAAAGGTGGATGAAGGTAAAGCAGGTAAAGAGTATCAGAATAGGTAAAAGAGTATCAGTAAAAAGATGAAAAGCCATCAACCAGCACAGAATTATGAGCAGGACAGCAAGATGCTCAATCATAGGGCCTGCCTCCAGCTCATTCAACAAAAACAGGGACACCAAACTAGCAGTTCACTTTTAGTTTCTATCTTCGAGACCATGTGTCTCTACTTTTATGTAAAATATATTGAGTTTTCCTAGAATATATCTCTCTCAGTTAGGAGATATTTTATTTTAAATTTTGTATAAGTACTTCCCCATTCGAAGTACTTGAGGTGGATTCTTAGTCATTTCTGTAGACTCATTATTTTGGAATAGAAGTGTTTTTGAACAACTATTGTATGGCTAGTTGGATGAAGTAATAAAGCAAAGGACTTTTACAAGATTCATGTGTCAAACGTTGGACAAATAAGTATTCTTTTATTGTTTTCTAGTTTAATATTTCACATGTGTTCCATATCTGAATAATAAACGAAAAAGTATATTTCAAAAAGTGCTTTACTGCATTCTGTCTTTAAAATCATTTATATTCTAAATGTTTTCTTCTAAGCTATCATAGGTAGGGAATTCTTAATTTCTCCCTGCTTCTTAGTTTATCATTGTGGTCATTTAATAAGAAATTCTTAATTGATTTTTATTAATGATCACCCACTTTCTCTCCTCTTGAAATCTGTTGAAAGATTCTTAACTGCCCTTCCTCCCTTTCAAGACCATTTCACCATTTCAAGTTACCATTTGTCTCTTGTTTAGCTATCTTGCCCTGTGAAGCCCTCCTTCATTGAATCAACCTGATCCCGTTAAGCCATCTTCAGTTGACTCCATAGCCCAATGGCCTGAAATACTTTGACCTATCCATCTGCTCCTGAATTCCACCACCAAACAAAATCAAAACCCCCAAGCTTTCATAACTAGCCCAATATCTTATAAACAAAGCTAAATCATAAAGAGAGAGCCCTCTCTGAATACAAATTGGCTAGATTCAGTAGTTAAAAGTTGGTTTGTGGTTACCTTAGACCCCTTTCCTTCTTCTAACAACTTCAAGGAAAATCTGAGTGATAACAGTAGGCTCGGTATTAACCTGGTCGACCCGGCCGAGCCCGCAATAACTCGGTCGGGTTCGAACAATGGCACGTTAACCCCGAAAATCAACGATTTATTTTTTATTTTCTTCTTTTGTAGGACTCCAAAGTGGATTGTAATTTATATGTATTGTCTTTGGGGTCCATTACCCTCTCCTAAACCCTATTTAACCCACCCAACCCCTCTCATTCTCTCACATCCATCTCATGCATTTGAGTGATAATTTCAGTGAGAGTTTGTGAGGAGTTGTTGAGTTTGTTTTTGGAGCAATAGTGAAGAGTCTTGGGCAAGCATTGTAGCTAGAGAGAGGAGCTTCTTGGGAAGCCATTTGGAGCAGCATTTTCCATTGATGATTTGGTTTCTTGGAACAAGCTTGAGGAGGCAGTTTGTGCTTGGAGGTATTTTTTTTCACTTGTAAAAATCTGTTTTTGCTTATTAAAATTTATGTGCAAATCTGGAAATCCTAAGGAGTTTTTTTGTGAAAGAAATTAACATTGAATCATTTTTTTTTTTTTTTTTTCATTTTTATATTTTTGGCTTTCATTTCCAAGTCAAAAAATGGCACCTAGAGTGAAATCTGCTGCTTGGACATATGTTGAAATGGTTGATAGTCAAATGCATTGCAAATTTTGCCATAGGAAAATTAAGGAAGGTCTTGGGGGCATTAATAGGCCGGAATAACACTTGGCAGGGATTAGAGGCCAAATTACTCCATGTACCTCACCAAAAATTGGGGAGATTAGGAAGTATTTGTTAGCCAGCTTTGAGAAGTCTAAGGAAGATAAGGCTAGGCAAAAAGAGTTAGAGGCTGAAATTGGGAGGAAGAGGAATATACAAAAAGTGTTGGCTACGAACCCCCGTTTTATTTTGAGCGTTCTTCCTATATCCTTTGTAATGATGCATCCAACCCCTTTTGATATGTTTCTCCCTCTTTTGAGTATATTCAAGAAAAGGGAAAGGGTAACATGAAAAAGAGTGATATGAATAACAAAATTTATTTCACTCCCTCCTCTCCATCAGATGCACATGGTCCTCAAGCTAGTAGAAGTCATATGTAGCCCGCTTTAGATGACCATTGGAAGAAAGAATTGAGGGAGTCTGCTTGTGATTATATAGCTAAATGGTGGTATGATGCTGATATCCCCTTCAATTCTTTCCGTTCACCATATTATGAGCCTATGTTTGATGCCATATAGGCTACTAGAAAAGGCTTCAAATGCCCTACTATGCATGAGATAAGGGGGTATCATTTGCAGAAAGAAATTTTACCCATTAATGAGTATTTGAAATATTTCAAGAATTCATGGGCAAGAACAGGATGTACCATCATGTTAGATGGATGGTCTGATCAAAGAAATCGTGCCATCATAAACTTTCTTATCTTTTGCCCATAGGGAACCATGTTTCTAAAATCAGTTGATGCATCTGATAAGGTAAAATATGAGCAATTGTTATTTCAGCTATTGGATGAGGTCATTGAGGAGATGGGGGTGGCTAATGTTGTTCAATTCATCACAAATAATGCCTCTAACTATGTTCTTGCTGGTAAACTATTAGAGGAAAAACACATGACCATCTTTTGGACCCCATGTGCTGCACATTGCATAGACCTCATGCTTGAGGATATTGGAAAATTAGATTGGGTCAAAAAAATGGTAGATCATGCCAAAAGCATAATTTTATTTATCTACAATCATTCATGGATTTTGAGCCTGATGAGGAAACACAAAAGGGGTAGGGATATTATTAGGCCTTCCATCTCTAGATTTGCTACTCATTTTTTTACATTGCAATCTATGCTTTCACAACATAGAAAATTGCAAAAGATTTTTTCCAGTGAAGAATGGAGTCAAAGCTAGTGTTCTCACAAATTGGAAGACAAAGAATTGAAAAATAAAGTTAATGAAGAAATATTTTGGAGAAAGGCAGCAGAGATTGTGAAGCTTGTTGAGCCACTAGTTAAGATGTTGCGGTTGGTGGATGGGGAAAGATTGGCTATGGGCTTCATTTATGAGGCTATGGATCAAGCAAAGGAGAAAATAAAGAGGGCATACAAGGATAAAGTGGATAAGTATGGGCCCATTTTGGCAATCATTGATGAAATATGGAACAATCAACTCCATCGCCCTATACATGCAACTGGGTATTTTTTGAACCCACAATATCATTATAAAGCTAAGGCGACAGGAGCTTTGAGGGGGGAGGTTAGAGATGGATTGATTGACTGCATTGATTGCATGATCCCATTGGAGTGTGATCATCTGGAGATACACTGACAGGTCACAACCTTCAACACTACCTCAAGTACCTTTGGGAAGAACCTAGCAAAGATTGTAAGGGAAGCAGATGAGCCAAGTAAACAAAAACTTCAATTTTCAAATTATTAATACTTATTTTGTTAAATCGTTTATAATTTTAAAGTTGGATATAATTTGTAATATTTTTGATCTAACTCATTACACTCCTATGTTTTTTTCATCACAATGGTGGGAGGCTTTTGGTATCCATTGTCCAAAATTGCAGAAGTTTGCAATTCGTATTTTGAGTCAAAGTTGCAGTTCTACTGGGTGTGAGTGCAATTGGTCTGTCTTTGAGAGGATTCAAAAAAAGAAGAGAAACCATTTGGATAAAAAATGGTTAAATGATCTATTATATTTCCAATATAACCTCTGGCTCAAGCACAACCAATTGCTAAAAAAAAGACCTAATTCAGATCCCATTGTGTTGGAAGACATTGATCCAACATCACATTGGGTAGTGGAGAGTCATCCAGCAAAGTTTTCTTCTGATGAGGATATTGATTATGAATTACAGACGATATCATCACTCGAACATATTGTTCAGTTGAATGCAGATCTTGATCCACTTATACCAGCCTTAGCCTCAGAGCTAGCAAGTCCTCCAGTTGCAGGTGCTTCCTTTGGTCAACCATGACAGAAGCGCATATCTTGTCTATCTCAGCTTGCAGCTGCTGCACAGCCTACTAGTGCTACCACTTCTATAGTTGCAGTTGGATATGATGATGAGGGGGAGCCATGGGGCCCCTTGTCTGACTCTGATGAGGATCCAGAGATTGATCCACATGATCTCAGCTCCTCTAGTAGTAGCCAGTAGTACTGGTCATAGTTTACTTTTGTTGTAGAGGTCATTTCTAGCTTCCTTGGTTATGGGGTTTTGTTTTGATCTCTATATCATGATCATGTATGTATTGGACAGTGCACCGGGTGCCATTTTGATATAATGGATATGTTCATGAGCCTACTTTGATCATATGTTGTCTTCTATCTATATTCTAATGCTATGTGTTTGGAAACATGAATGAGAATCTTAAAAAAAGAAAATTTATAAAACAAATAAATATTTAATGTATTTTTTACAACGAACGAGTCATTGAAGTTGAGCCAGCTGAGTTGATACTGAGTGGGATTCGGAGTCAGAGTCGACCCTCAGCCGAGTCTGATTCTGAGTCTGAGTTTTAAAACATTGATATAGACACTAGTGCCACAAATTTATCAATTTTGGGCCATTTGGAGTTGGAGAGAGAGTACTGAAGCAGTGTTAAGAATTTTGGGTTCACCTGGACAGTTTGTGGGGGGAATTTATATGTCATATCAGCCTCAAAGGAAGGGTCACATGCTTCCCATCTGCTGGATTACAAATTTTTTAACTGTGGACCACTGAAATCGTAGTACCTTGAAGGAAGAACACATAGAATATTTCCTTGCTAAAGTTTATGATGTATTATTGGTCATATTCCTTCTTCAACTACCACTCTAGAAGCACACTGTGAGACAAAGGTCACAGGTTCCTTAATTTTCTTATGTCTTTGTGTATTTAGTTGGTTAATCTGAAAGCATCTCCTCTATTTTATTTATCTTTGATGTACCAGCTATATACATATGTAAATTTCTGAACTTTCATAAATCTATTTGAGTGCTTGAAGTACTTTATTTTGGTTTGCATGTTAGTTTTTTATGCACATTTAATTGGGTGAAATTTGTAAAGGTGAACCTACAGCTACATGTGGTAAAATTTTTGCTAGAACACATCACTAAACCTCACACACACTCAGAAGCCTATTGAAAATTAAGGCTTTTCCGAAAAGGAACATTACACTTTTCAATGCTCCCATCAACTACATGCTTGATCTTGTCAAACCGTCTAAAATCAATCATTGATTCCCTAGTAGGTCTTGGAACATATCCAAGAGATAATTCTCAAGAAAGGAGTTATACTACTTGGTTATGACATCCTTTCGTACCTTCTTAGTAGCTACCCCTAAAAAAGGGATGTCTATCTCTGAAGAATAGAGGAAAATAGTGCAACATAAGTAGGAAATTTCGTAGTTTGATGACTCACCTGAGATGTGGACATATATGCTCCCACTTGTTCCTGTACACCCTATAATTTTTTAATAAGCCATCTTGACTTCCTGGATACATTAGAATGTAATGAGTTCTCTATTTTTTTACTAGAATCTTATTGATCTGACTTTGATTTCTTTTTTAATTTTAGAACAGAATCTGGAACAACAAGATTTTTGTGTTCATTAATCACTATAGGATTTTTCTATGATTTTGAGGAACATTCATCCTCATCAAACTTCATATCCTTGCTCACTAATATGATCATTTGAACTTGAATTTGGATTTAGTAAGCCTCAGATCTATTACTCTATCCAACAAATATCCCCTTTATATTCAAGGGTTCAAGTTTAGTCCTTTTCTTACCATGAATATGAATATAAATTGGACAAAAAAAAAAGATATGGAAATGTAATACTTGTGGCTTCTCACAGGTAAAATATTTCTTTGGTGTTTTGTCCTTCAAGATCCTGTGAGGACATTGGTTCAAGATATAGACATCTATGTTGTAAGCTTTGTCTTAAAGACAGATGGGTGAATCCATGTCATGGATCATGGTTTTATCTACATCAATGATGTATTTGTTGCTCTACAACCCCATTCTTAGTGTTGAGGGTAATGTTCCCCTAGGGCTTTTTGGGTTGAAACCCTAGCAGATTGAAAGTTGTCTAAACAGAGGAACACACATTCACACAACCATTATGCTATTATAAGCAAATTCTATAGTATGAGGTGCATACCTTAGGTCCTACGTTTGAGAAGGTCCTTAAGGGTCCAAACCCTTCTTCAAGTCCCTTTCGCTCGTTTGTCCTGCAAAACCACCAATTCCAAAGAACACAGTAGTATATGGACAAAAAGTTATAAATAAATCATCTTCATGTTATAAAGGAAGGTAGTTAGTTATGAACTTTAAACAACCATTCACATATGAATTCCAACATGAATATCATAAACATAAAGAGGATGTATATCAGTAACCAAGACTTGTTTCTTTATTATAGACAAATAGAATGTAAAAAAGGAATATTTTCACCTGAGTAACCTTCAGCAAGCTCCAAGCAAAGCTTCCTGCCGGATCCGTCCAACCTCAAGCCTTTAGCATATCTCCTTCTATGACTCACTCCATGATGTTATAAATAATGGATGAACATCAACACACAAGGAAACAAGGGTTTCCTGTACACATGGGGGAAGTGTAGAAGGCACAAGGGTCTTCAGACCTGGTCAAAGGGAAAATCTCAGTATAATAACCTTTCTCTCTCTTCTCTCCTCCTTAGGCCTTCCCTATGAGGTCCTTTTATACCTTTCCCAAAGTAGTTTTTTAGTTGGGAGTTGGTTGGGAACAGTTGGGCCACGGGCACTAACAGGTGATTAGCAGGTAAAACCTGCGATCTCCACCCGAAATTCAGGATTTTTATATTTTTAAGTGTTTTAATACATATACGCGGGTTGGGTATATGCCTACCCACGTATACACGTGTTTAACTCAGGGCAATGTCACATATAAGGAATAAAACACTGTTTTTTAAATTTTGGACTAGGTCTGGAAGGAGGGGTTGCCCTAGGCCATGAGTGGAGCATCACAAAACATAAGAGTGAGATTTGGAGCTATAACACTTAGCAACTCTGTTATTTTAGTGCTTCTTTTCAGCTTATTTCAATGCTTCTTTTGAGCTTAATTCAAGTAAAATTTGACAGAGTTCTGTGTTTTTTGAGAAATCAATCATATGCTATTTTGTTAGTACAACATGGAACAAAGTGAGCTACAAGCATCTAATGATAACAATACAAAGAAATTACTAATACTATCCTAGTTAACCATGAAGTGCTAGCATAGGAGTTTGTGCCCTAATAGGAAGGGATTCAAAATCTTTATGGAAAACAATGAATTTTCCCTTAACAAGCAAATCTAGTTCTTGTTTGAAAAGCATAAATTTCCTTAAGCTTAAGAGGGGATGGTTCCTTAAGAAAAGTAGCCTTATGTTGATATTTCCATAAAAAACCAATAGCAGAGAGTTGTATTGTATGCCATAAATATTTTCAACTGTCTCTATTCGTCTAAGTGTTCTGAAGGGGAGTACCTTTCTAAGAAATTGGGGTGGTAAGAAAATATTTAAACTCAGCTTCAAATCATGCCCCAAGTGTCTTGGCAAATGGGAGCCTGTGCTTTGGTTTAATCACTTCACCCATTTCTTAATAAATTAGATAACTTTAGTATTTAATATAGCAATTTGAACCTTAATATTTCCATGTTCTGTTTAAGCTAAAGTCAATCAAATTTGAAAGCATCCTGCATTTGTTTTAGAATACATCGTGGAATAAAGATATCTACAACAATCTAAAGGCAATAATACAAGGATTTTCCCATCTTAATTAAGCCAACAATGCTAGCATAGGATTTTATGCCCCAATAGGAAGAAATTCAAAATCATTATAGAATAAATGAATTTGGCTTTAACAAGAAAAGTCAGTTCTTGTTGAAAATGATTCAATTCCCCTCATCTAAGAGGGGATGTTACCATGTGAAAAAGTAACCTTACAAATTTTTTCATGTCTAGTTGGTTAAATACATTTTGACATACTCTAAACATGTACATGCTTATTGTCTAACGCAATTACTCACTCTAAATAGAAGCAGTATCTTTTTCGTGATACTAGTCATATAAGACATAACTACAATGAGTCCCATGACTTAACTTATTTTACCTTCAGATTGAGTGTAATCTCTCTTGTGCTTGGACATCATTAAAATAACACTTATATCCAAGGTGATTCCTTGGGATACCCCCAAAGACTGATCTCCCAGTCCAAAGTTAGAGGTCATCTTGCTCAGGTGACAGTGGCAAGATCCCTGATTTTCCAAAATTTTCCCCCTATGAGCCTTGCACTACTTAGAGCCATCGAGTGGGAACTAATACACTACTTCTTAGAGCAGCTAAGTGGGAACTCATCCTCTTCAGATGGAACCATAAAGAGGGAAGTTGAACTACTCACTTCAGATTGCAAATAAAGAAGTGGGAAGTTGAACTCAATCACTAAGGATGGGATGAATCAAGATAGATTGCATGAAGCACACTAGCCTTCTTAGAAGCTTAGAAAGGTTGAAATCATTAGGTAGCCATAATGATGGAACAGAACCATAGAGGTTGGAACCATTTCATTAGCCTTCATAGAGCCATGGTGTGTGGTTTCACTATAGAATATGATACAAACAAACAAAATAAGAATGCACATATATTATGGTAAAGAAATAAAAGCATAGACTCGTAGATAAAGAGGATAGGTTTCTACCTAATCCCTGACCGAAGGGAGGCAACATATAGAGAAAAAGATTTGAATTAGAAGGTTTGGAATTGGAAGGGAAGGGATGGTACCAGGTACCAGGTACTATATGGTACTATATATCACTCTATATGAATTATATGCATTGTAATCTAATATTTATTTTGAATGTACTAGGTATAGCCCCAGATATAGTGCCAGGCACAAAGAAGAAAGAATCTGAAGGGAAGAGATCAAACAATCTAATAACGAAGTAAAAGCTGGTAATAGTACTTCAAGCAAGTTGGAGAATGGCCTTAATGGTCCCAACTCCCATTGTAAGACAAAGAATATGTGGTCAAAGGTTAAATGCTTGGTTTGAGTGCCCTAGCTCAAAGGAGCACACATGGAAATAATGTATGATCTTAAGGAAGAATTATAGTCAACCTTGAGAAGCACTCCACGCAAATTGAGGTTTTCAATTGCTATATTTGGACATTCTTGAGGAGCAGTACAAGAAGAGGAGTACATGTTTTATGTGCAGCCTACTGACAAAGTAAACAATCCTGGTTTAAAGGGAGCACTCCTCATAAAACTAAGATTGGAACAAGAAGAAGAAAGAAACAATCTCAATATTTTGATATAGGAGACAATCAAGAAGGCAGTGAGTTGGAAACCAAACTTATTAATCTAAAGAATCAAATGATCAATATGTCTCTAAACATGTTGTAGCAGACCATAAGCATGACAAGGTCAAACAATAACATAACCTCATGGATGAAGTTTGAGACTTGATTCTAAATAAGAAGAATCTAAATGAGAAGAGAAGCAAAAGTGGAAAAAGGGGAACACTATAAAAGTCCAAACACCCATCAGAGAGAAAGCGAAGAGTGACTTCAAGCCTTATGTAGTTGAGATTTTCACCCTTAAATTCAATCAATTGTTACAACAACTCGATGTTTATTTAAGTGTGCATGCAATTAGTGAAGAGTAAAGAATATCTTTCACTTGGTTAAATTTATAAGGCCATGCATTAACCTAGTGGGAAAGTTATGTTACCACTCGAATAATTGAGCAGGAACAACTAGTAAATCAATGGGAAACATTAAAGAATATCATTATGTGGTAGTTCTATCCTAGTGGATATGAGTAAGAAAAAAAATATAAAATGGAATCTCTTTCAACAAAGACAAGGAAACCATGCAAGAGTTGACCATTGACTTTAAAAAATGGGCCATTCAATTGATTATATCACCCAATAAGAATAAATTTTTAAGTCAATATTTGGGAGGACTACATAGTGATATCCAAACACCACTGATTTTTTGAAAACCAATGTCCATTGATGAAACCATTTTACAAGAAATTGGATTTTTGATATCAGTGTCCCCTAGTAACCAAACTATGTTAACAAGATTGGAATATCTCTGGTAGACTTCAAAGGGAAAATAAAATACCTACTTTACATAGGTGCCTTGCCTCCTTTTTTTTCCCTAGCTAGTAGGATAAAGATATTTACTACTTTTATAGAGTTGTATCAGCCTTACTATCAAGGTTTGACTGAGTTTGAGAAAGTTTCAACTATTGGAACAAATCTTTTTCTCCCTAAGTCTTCTCCTTGTATCTCAGACTCATTTTCATGGTTGATTTCCTTAATTTTATGGTAGGAACTTGCTATTATTCCTAATCAATTGATTTAAGCCTTAATGATTCACTCTTATTGCTGCAAAAGTACAGTTGTACATTTGCCTCTTATTTCTTTTGGTTTGAACTAAAAAAAGTACCCACTTACCTAGGAGAACTAGGTCCAACGCTGGTTTCAATCTGCTGCTGATATAATTGATTAATTTCTTGATATATAGTTGGTGTACTTGACTATATATATTTATATTATATATATATATATATATATTATATTTATATATATATATATTATATATATATATTATATATATGTTGGAGAAAACAAAATGCGGGTATGACATGATATAAGTGTTGGTGTGATTCTGATAGATACTATTTTTTTTATGATGTATAACAACACTTGTTAAGGGAATAATATTATTACCAAGAGATTATACAATTACATATTGTTGCACATATATTTGGTTAAATACATTGTGACATAATCTAAATTTGTACATGCTTATTGTCTAACACAAGTAATCACTCTAAATAGAAGAATTCTCTTTTCTATGTGATACTAGCCTTCTACAACATAACTACCATGACTACCTTTACTTAACATATTTCACCTTCACATTGAGTGTAATCTCTCTTGTACTTGGAAATTATTAAAATAACACTTATATACAAGGTGATTCCTTGGAATACCCCAAAAGACTTATCTCCCGGTCCAAAGTTAGAGGGCATCTTGCTGAGGTGACAGTGGCAAGATCCCTGAGTTTCCCAAAGGTGGAACCATATGAGACTTGCACTACTTATTAGAGCCATGGAGTGGGAACTAATACACTACTTAGAAAAGCTAAATCGGAACTCATCCTCTTAATATGGAACCATAGAGAGGGAAGTGGAACTACTCACTTCATATTACAAAGAAAGAAGTGGGAAGTTGAACTCAATCACTAAGGATGGGATGACTCAAGACAAATTGCATGTAAAGGAAGAAGTGGAACTCAATCACACGAGCCTTCTTAGAAGCTTACAAAGGTTGAACTCATTCAGTAGCCATAAGGATGGAATAGAACCATAGAGATTGGAACTAGCTCACTAGCCTTCATAGAGACATAGTGTGTGGTTTCACTATAGAATGTAGTACAAACAGATAAGATAAGAATGCATGCATAGATTCTAGAAGAAATAATAGATTCCAGTAAAGAAAAAAAAGAATAGACTCATAGATAAAGAGGAAAGGTTTCTCTCTAATCTCCGACCAAAGGGAAGCACCATATAGAGCACAAGGTTTGAATTAGAAGGTTTGGAATTGGAAGGGAGGGGATGGTACTAAGTACTAGGTACTATATGGTACTATATACTTCACTCTATATGCATTATATGCATTCCAATCTAATCTTTATTTGGAATGGTACCAGGTATAGTACCAGATATAGTGCCAGGTACAGACAATAAAGAATTGGAAGGGGAGAGATAAAACAATCTAATAACAAAGTAAAATTTGGTAATACTACTTCAAGCAAGTAGGAGAATGGTCTTAATGGTCCAAACACCCATTTCAAGGCAAAGAAGACATGGTCAAAGATTAAATGCTTGGTTTGAGTGCCCTAGCTCAAAGGAGCACACATGGAAACAATGTATGATCTTAAGGAAGAATGATAGTCAACCTTGAGAAGGACTCCACACAAATTGAGGATTTAAATTACCATATTTGGATATTCTTGAGGAGCAGTACAAGGAGAGGAGGACATGTGTTATACGCACCCTATTGACAAAGTAAACAATCCTAGTTTAAAGGAAGTACTCCTCATAAAGCTAAGATTGGAGCAAGAAGAAAGAAACAATCTCAATATTTTGATATGGGAGACAATTAAGAAGGTAGTGAATTGGAAACCAAACTTATTAATCTAAAGACTCAAATGATCCATATGTCTCTAAACATGTTGCATCAGGCCATAGGGATGGAAATTTCAAACAATAACATAACCTCATGGATGAAGTTTGAGTTCTAAAGAAGAATAATTTGAATGAGAAGATAAGAAAAATTGGAAATTGGGGAACACTATGAAAGTCCAAATGCCCATCAGAGAGAAAACAAATATTGACTTCAAGCCTTATGTAGTTGAGATTTTCACCCTTAAATTCAATCAATGGTTACAACATCTCTATGTTTATTTAAGTGTGCATGAAATTAGTGAAGAGAAAATAATCTCTTTCACTCGATTGAATTTAGAATTGCATGCATTAACCTAGTGGGAAAGTTATGTTACCACTCGAATAATTGAGTAGGAACCACTAGTAAATTAGTGGGAAACATTAAACAATCTCATTATGTGGTAGCTCTATCCCATTGGATATGAGTAAGAAAAAGAATATAATGGAATCTCTTTCAACAGATACAAGGACAAACCATGCAAGATTCCACCATTGAATTTCAAAAATGGGCCATTCAATTGATTATATCTCCCAATAACAATAATTTTTAAGTCAATATTTGGGAGGACTACATAGCAATATCCAAAGACAACTGATGTTTTGAAAACCAAAGTCCATTGATGATGCGGATGTACAAGCAATTGGAATTTTTATATCAGTGTCCCCTAGTCCCCTAGTAACCAAACTAAGGTAATGGGACTAGAATATCTCCGGTAGACTTCAAAGAGAAAATAAAAGAAAATAAACAAGGAAGCCCAAATGATGCCCAAAAACAAAGTCATAGAGAACCTTCAAGTCTTAATGAAACCTACAAAGAGAGCCATAGATATTTCCAAATGGTTAAGGGGATGGAGAACAAATAGGTCCAAAACCTAGCTCCTGAGGACAAATAATTTGGTAAATCTGTGATGTGTATTGTGACCTTGAGTTTGTTATTATCTAAGGGTTAAGCACAGAGGGAGACTGTACTTATTTTTATCAAGACTCTATTTGTAGGTTGGTCTATTCAATGTTGAGCTTGTATATTCAACACAATTGCAGCTTGTCAACATGGGTTACAAGAAATAGTAAATATCTTGGATTCAAATATATTAGAGTAATGTTCAAACCCCATGGAAGACATGAGTGGTTGTCAGGATGAGATCATAAACTTTGCAAGGAATAAAAATGCTCTACTTCTATTTTTATAGCTTGAAGAGAAGGGGTTTAGAAGTAATCATGCACATACTGTGGATGAGAGAAAAGAGGCTTATATTGGGATAGTTATTATAGACAATAAGCTTCTCCTTGGCCTATAAATAAGCTCTCAGACAAACTATATTCTAGTGTCAAGGCTTACCCACCATCTCCATATGCCTCTCAAATTCATCCCTAGTCATCTTGTTAGAATTTGTCAATATCTTCACAGTTACAATCGTTTTGTTCTCCATCAAAGCCTTATAAGTAGTCCCTAGCATGCCTCTCTCCATAATTTTAGCATATGCATGGGGCAGATCCTCCGAAGTGTACATCTGAGCTTCCCCACTGCAAAACATAAGAACCTGACTCCTTTTCTACTCATACTAAAGGCTCTTAGCATCTGTATTAACATAATGCATATCATAACCAGTCTCTTGAATTGAAATCTTATCACCTCCAGCATTTTTAGCCTCATCCCCAGGCTTTTGTTGTCTGTACCTCTTGCCATAAAAGCTAATAAGGAACACCATGGAAATCACAACAACAGATCCCGCAATAACTCCTTCTATCATAATTTCAGCAGATGCACGAAGAAGATCCTCTGAAGTGTACATCTGAGCTTCCCCACAGCAGAACATAAGAAACAAACTCCTTTGTTGCTCATACTGAAGGCTCTTAGAATCTATATTAACATAATACATATCATAACTAGTCTCCTCAATTGAAATCTTATCACCTGCAGCATTTTCAGCCTCATCCCTAGGCTTCTGTTTTCTGTACCTCTTGCCATAAAAGCTAATAAGGAACACCATGGAAATCACCCCAAAAATAGATCTCACAATAATTCCTGCTATCATAATTTTAGTAGATGCATGAAGCAGATCCTCCGAAGTGTACATCTAAGCTTCCCCGCTGCATAACATAAGAATCAGACTCCTTTGCTACTCATACTAAAGGCTATTAGCATTTGTATTAACATAATACATATCATAACCAGTCTCCTCAATCAAAAACTTATCACCTGCAACATTTTCAGCCTCGTCCCCAGGCTTCTGCTATCTCTAGCTCTTGCCATAAAAGCTAATAAGGAACACCACGGAAATCACCCCAACAATGGATCCTACAATAATTCTTGCTATCTTTCCAAGATTTAGCCTTTCATGCCTCTTAAGAAATGGCCTAAAAGATTGCTCGATTGGAAAGCTCAATAGGGCATGGAGAAGGGGTCACTACTGTGTTAAGCACGCAGGGCCTAGGCAATGGGCTCCCACAGAGCTCAGGATTTCCTGTAAATGAATAAGCATCAAACATGGCCATAACTGTAGTAGCAGGCATTCTTCCATAGAGTTGGTTATTAAAAACATTGAATACTTTCATGTCAGACTGATTAAAACTAGGAACAAGGCCCTCAAAATGATTGTTCTCCAATTGAAGAGCATACAAGATGACTCATTGGTCCATCGGAATTTGAAAGGAATGGACTCTTTGAGTGTTCATTGTCCCTTCGAGCATTCACTATCTGAGATTAAGAAGATTGAGTGAATTGAGGTTCTGTCATGCTATAACTGGACCCATTCCACTCTTGGACACCCCCAGTTTTCCATATTACTCCACTTCACAACCCTACTTCGCCAAAATGAAAAACATGCCCATGGTTACAGACTTATTTCAAAAATTCAACTATATAGTAACCCATCTACAGCCATTACAACAGTAGATTGAATCTATCATAGGCTTTAAGTTATTTTATGCAAGTAAAAACCAATCCGGGATATAATAAAATTTGGGTATTTAAACATTCATCATATACTAACAATGGCATTCCAAACATCTCCGAAATTCACTCAACACTACATAAAATCATCAGTGAACCTCATGCAGAATTTATCATAAAAAGAAGATAACTAAATACATATTGCCACAACATACAAAATAAAGACCCTAGAATCGAAATCTAATAAATGCATCCAACCTTTGGTCCGATAAGCTTCAACTTAGGGCCAAGAAGGGCAAAGTCTCGATGGACACTGGTTCTCTGATGCAACAACAACAATTCAAACAAGCTTTGAATCTCCGATAGCTAATTGTTAACCATCTCCCAATAGCTAATTGTTTTAGATGTCACTGTAACTGCCAAACCATCTCCCGATAGCTAATTTTTTTAGATGCCACTGTAACCACCAAACTATGATTTTGAAGCTCCCAGGAAATTACAAACTTTGAAACTCTAATTTTGAAGCTCCCAGAAATTACTAAATGCTTAGAGGGAAATTTAAAATGCAAAGTTGTGATCACTAAGAAAGCAAGGAGTGAAACAAAGATGTCGTCTTAAAATAATTTGATGACAAATGGGTAATAAAAAAAATGAGATAGGTTATAATAAGAAAAATATAACACATCATATGATTTTTAGGTAAAAAAATTCTTTAGTCATGTAAATATTTTATTTTATTTTGCTTTGAAGAAAGAGAACAAATTTTAAGAAGGAAATATTTTATTTTATTTTTTGTAATTTTTTGTTTTGAAGAGAGGAGCACAAATTTTAAGAAGGAAGAGATTAAACATTAGATTACTTTTAAATAGTCCTTCTTTTATTTATTCATTTTTGTAGTTTTTATTTTAGTTCTCTTTACTTTCTATGTTGCTAGGAAAATTTAGGCAAATATTCGAAAATCTCCCTAAGCTAAAAGCTATCAAAAAACTAATAGATGTTGATGTAGAGGCATGGAAATAGGTGTAGGTAGTGGGGCATGGCAAAAATGAGGGTTTGGTGGCGGACAACGAACTCGAACCATGGTCTAGGTTATCATCGGTTTCCGGAGATGGCGGCCTACCCATCGGCCTGAACTAACTTCGCTTACTCGTGCCCTGCATTGTTTAGATTATCACTTGCTCGCTAAATGGGTGACCACCTCCTTTTCGGTCCATCTGGTCCACTCTTTATTTTTTTCGTGACGACCTACACTAAATTCCCTCTTTACCCGACATTTGTGAGTTGTGGTCTTGGGATGATTATACATCTATTGTCGGTTATCATGGAGGACAACATCGTTGATTACTCCGAGGACCCCTCTCCACTCGACCCCCATTGGACTATCTTCCCCTTGCATCTGCCAGTTATCTCCTTGAATATTTCACTTAACATTCCCTCTACCCTAGCCGGGTCTTCTAGGGTTTACTTTGTCCCGAAATATCCTACTTTCACTTCTTCGACTCTACAGACTCACCATTTTGGGCCGTCCTCCTCTACCTTGTCGTTTTCTGGCTGCTCGGATGTGGTTGATTTCCCACCTAGAACTGACCTCCCTTCATTATCCCCGACCTCTCTTCAGTTCATTTTTTCCTGCCTCGACCTGCCTCATCCCCTGTATCCATCGCATCTACCATCATCCTCCTCACCTGCCCTCTCGCACATCCCACCACCTACGACATCTCAAGCCTTCTCAGCCTAGCCACTTGAACCTGTGATCCCATTCCCCCCTCCTCCATCCCATGACCCTCCCACATCCAGATGTTTTGCTGATTCATCTTCCCCCCAAATCGGTTTGTCTAGGAATCTTGGCTCAGAAGCTACAGTGAACTAGCCACTATTCTAGTAGGTGAGAACACCCCCCATTCGGTCAGGGCACCCTAAAAAGCACTTTAAAGGGGTTAATGTGGGCAATAAATAGATATCCCTCAATTTTGGGGTTGATATATGTTGGCATTATGAGACAAGTGTTGTCCTTGATGGAAAATCACTCAGATGATAAATTATAGTGCAGCAAAGTTATTTTCAAGTTCACGGAATTTTATGCAGAGACAAGTTTACTTCATGTAGAGAAAAGTTCACGGAATTTTATGCAAAGAAAAGTTTACTTCATGTAGAGAAAAGTTCACAGAATTTTATGCAAAGAAAAGTTTATTTCATGTAGAGAAAAGTTCACGGAATTTTATGCAGAGAAAAGTTTATTTCATGTGGATAAAAGTTCACGCACTTTCATGGTTGGTTCATGGTATTAGTCCCACAGTTTTTGATCCTATGGTTTTGGCCCGTGGTATATGCCCATGATTTGAGGAAGAGCTTGCCTATATAAAGCAAAGGAGATCATTTGGCTTGGGTATGCTTTTGGGTTGAATATCTTAAGATCTGAAATATTGGGTTATTGTTTCAAAAGCTCGATCTATATGAAAGTGATGTGGAAAGCGAATCTGT